>JAVSBV010151693.1:0-15261 GCA_033117975.1 Parotocinclus spilosoma
ATTTTTTTTTTTTTATTATTATTATTAAATATTATATTTTATATATATCAAAGTTGACTACCACTTATTGATTTTCTGTTTTTTTAGTGATTTAGATTTTTAAAATTATTTATTGGTATATACAGCACATTTATTCACTCATTGCCTTTTTTGTGACAGTGTAATGTATTTCCTATCATTTCTCCTTCAGCAAAGCACCAGCTTTCCACTACAAATAGAAACCAGTTTTCAAATAGGATTTAATCTGTAACTTAATCTGATCCAGTGCACTTAATTCTCAGTCATTTTGACTGTAGCATGACTGTTGTCAGACAGGATGGTTTAAATATAGGCTGATCTTTACTAAAATTTGTCTGATCTAAGAATAAATGACTAGATTTGAAGCAACTATTAGTATCAGTGTAACCATGTGTCTGTTGTAAATAGCCGTTGATGTTGAAAGCAATGTTAAATGAACCACATTAAAAAAATTAAAAAATAATCTTTACCGAGAATGGTGCAATACACATGATATACAAACATCAATATACATTTTGAGAAATTATCCACCTTCACTGTAAACAGACCACTTTAACCTGACTAACATTATCTGTTCTACCTTGTTTGTTTAGGAAAGCAATGGGCGTTGGAGAAAGGCTGTCTTCCATATCAGAGTGACAGATGCCTCACAGCTTCCCATCAAAAACGTTGTCAATCTGCCGACGCCCACACCTTTGTCACGCTATCACCTGGAGGTCGGACCTGTGTGCTTTCAGTAGTGTGTGTACTTGCAAGCATGTGTGAGTTTGGGTGAGTGTGAGACCACTTCCTCACACATTATATACAGCTGAAACTGCCCACGTCCCAGAATCTTTAGTTTTCAGCCACTGATTGGACTGCAGAAACACGAAGAAGGTGATGTGGACAGGGCTGGGGGATTTAGCACTAAAAGACTGTGGTGAGGAAATCTGCCCTTCCAGTCGCAGGTGTCTAATGAGAGAAGACTGTAACAATATGACCCAGTCTACAGAGGTGCAGGAAGTACACACAAGAGAGACACTGCCTCTCATTAGTTTGACTAGAGTTCTGTCGAATATTACAATAAATTAATGTAATGCTTGTACCAAAGAATATGCTCTAATGTAGAGAAGATAACTGAGACAAAGTCAATGTATATATTTACCTATTCTTTATTTCTGAGCTAATATACAGTAACAATTTAAGTAAAATGTGCAATACAGAAAGGACAGAGATTATTACATTCAATTGGAAAAACTTTTAGTGGTACTGTCAATAGTTGTGATTAACATGGTATCACACAGGGAAGTGTGTGTGTGTGTGTGTGTGTGTGTGTGTGTGTGTGTGTGTGTGTGTGTGTGTGTGTGTGTGTGTGTGTGTGTGTGTATTTTAAAGTAAATAGTCAGGGAAATAATTATTTCATGTAGTGTATGTGTGTATATAGGTATGAGTGTGTGTGCGTGGGTGTGGGCGTGGGCGTGTGTGTTTGTGTTTGTGTGTGTGTGTGTGTGTGTGTGTGTGTGTGTGTGTGTGTGAGAGATTACAGGTAGTTGTCTTAAAATCACACGTTCCTTGAGCTATGTACATCTCACACACCTCCTCACCAAAGAGAAGTGGCCACTGTGGCCTGGTGGTGTTTCTCAGGCCAATATGAGAAGTAGACATAGGAGGCATGTCTTATAGGCAACAGTGTGTTATCTTTTGGATGGTTCAGTGTGTCACATTTAGAGGGGTGTGTCTACCTCTCACTATATTGTTTGAATTCCACCTCTAGGTGTGTTCAAGAATGGTGCTAAGTGTTGGTGCTTCAAACAACATGTAGTGGTTCACCAAAATGAAACCATGACAAATATTAATAAAGTGATAAAGTAATACTCCAGCTATTTAACCGTGATATCCTACTATCTGGTGTAAGGATCTTGGACAATAATGTGACACCTTTCTCTGTACTGTGCTAATCTCTGCTAATTATACATTTTCAAATAACATAATTAGCAGCAATTCAGTAGTTCACCATGGCAGAGACCCGGGTTCAAGATAGGAGTTCTAGTTTGAGACAGGTCATGTCTGAGGGAGGTAAGGTCGGGTGCAGAGGTGACCTCTGCGCTGCCTTCTCATCCAGAATAGTTATGGACCATGACAAGCGGGTAGAAAACAGATTTTAAATGTATGCTCAAGTATGTGTTGTATAATGTATAATGCATCGTAGAGCATGTAACTTTAATAATAAAGTAATTAATAAAGTAAGTAGCCAGTAAGCCTAATTGACCACAGGTATATATGTAAATATCATGTGGCCCATACCAGTATTGTGAACAACAAGGTTTTGCAAAAAAATTTAAATAAAAACATGTTTCTTTACATGTTGGGTTAAGTAAAATAAATAAATAAATATACAGAATTTAGCAGACGCCCTTATACAGAGCGACTTACAACTTATGCAATCTTACAATCCAAGCAATTGGGGGTTAAGAGCCTTGCTCAAGGGCCCAACTGTGGCAGCTTGGCAGAGGGATTTGAACCCAGGACCCTCAGGTCCAGCGTCCAGTGCCTTAACCACTAGGCTACCACAGTCCCCCTGCGACATACAAGGTTGCTTGTATGTACATAAGGTTTTGTAGTGTCCATCATAGTGATCAGACACCCCAATTATATGTGTAATTATGAATGGAAAAATCCTCTTTCTAAAGTAGACCTGTATCTTAATAAAGCCATGCAATTTAAGACCTTTGTTGGAAAAAAACATCTACAATTGATTTCACTTAAATGGCTTTAGAGTCATTTTCAGAGTTTAAAATTTTATCAGTACAGAAAAACATGTTGCAATTCTTGGCCCTGGTCCTGGTCCATACAGAGATTAAACGAAAACCACTGGAGTATTCCTTTACATTTACAGCATTGGTACAGTAACTGGTACAGTCTTACAATTCATGCAATGTTGGGTTAAGGGTCTTGCTTAAGGACCCAACTGTGGCAGCTTGGCAGTGGTGGGATTTGAACCCAGGACCATCAGGTCCATTCAGGTCCAAAGTCCAGTACCTTATCCGCTATGCTACCGCAGTCCTTTAACAGGCTGCATGATCTACCATGCTTTCTGCAGCAGCAGGATCATCAGAATACTCGTATATACTACGGCACATCTCGTGTGTGCTACTTGCTTGCCAGAATCCTAAATCAAACACATTATTAAGTAATAACCAATATCAATCCAAAGGAATCTTGGTGATAAACTTGGTTTTGAAACTCTTTTCTGGTTTTGAAAATCTTTGTTGGTATTTTCAACAATTATTTAATCCCAAAGGCAAAATCAATGAGAAACAACTTCAATTCCAAGTCTCAAAAATGTGTTAATTTTTATTCATCTTAGGTTTCTGATTAGCTGTGATTCCTGACCTTCGCCATTGGCTTTTTAATAGTTATGAATTTGGTATCATTCTATACGTTGAAATTTTTGGGTAGTAGAGATGATTTGCATGAAATGAAACAATGTAAAGTTGCAATTCGCATTGCATCTATAAACGTGATCAAACTGGCCTAATGCAGTCATAAGTAAAAAAGAAATCCCTTAAAAACCTTAAAAACAGTTAAAATGACTAAAGACAATTCATGTCCAGTCATACAAAAATGATTTCAATGTGAAATGCCAGTACTGATGCAATTATAGCCATGCTTTATGTAGAGCATTAGCATCAAATCTATTTATTAATATTTATAAAATGTGCCACAGTCATAGAGCACGTGGGGCAGAATATATTTATGGACCATATTAACGGCCTAGAGTTTTAAAACAAATATCTTTGTTACAGTATCTGTGATTTACAAACTGACTTTGGCTTCCTGAACCTGAAAAAAGTCAGTTTATATAAGAAACAATCTGCAGGTGAAATAACCTTATTATAAAAGGGTGAGCAATGTTATCTGCTCTCTTCAGCAATGCTCTATCTGAATGCCTTAACCTTCTTTTTCTTTGCATAAATGTGTATAATTATTCGAGCTTTGATGTATACAGTGCATTCCTTTTTAGCTAACTTAATATTATTTAAATATTGTACAAAATATTGAGAACCAAACATCGCTCTTTTGTTTGTCTGAAAATATGTCTAGAAGATGTATCACAGCAGAACAAATAGATATGTTTATTTAATCTGTAAATTTGGAACTCAAAAGAATTCTATATATTATTGTTACAGAAATATATAATGTATCTTGTTTTCTGTTTTCTTTTTTCATGCCTTATTTTTTTAAAAATCAGGTTTTATGTTTGGCTCTCATAATTCCACTCCACATTTTATGGAGGGATTCTCAACTTCAGTTCTGGGGTGCCAGTATAAAATTGGGACCGACATCCCTGAACTACATTTGTTGTTCGACCCCTTACTACCTTGAGTAAACAGTGGCCATGTTTACCTCTACCTCCCTTTAATTGCTCTGCAGATGGTGCTGATTCGCTGTTTAAAATAAAAATCTGTCAAATTAGAAGAAACTTCTCAAACTCTGGAATCACTGAGTTTCCAGGACTGCAGTTGAAAATCTCATGTTATGGGACTGTTGACTGGTATTGGCTTTGTGCTTTGACAATGTGGTCATTTTTTTGTGAAATTCCATTACCTCACTCTTCCTGCCATGTTGTCAATCAGAATACTGGAAAATGTCTAAAAATGCCCTTTTGTTCAAGCTTTCTGTTTGCTTTATCTGCTGAATTTAGCACAGCAGATCTCTGTTAGAACTATTTTTCACAATTCCTCCCCGCTGTCGTCCATGCTTGGGTAAATATCTGGTCTTAAACTGAAACTAAATGCCTACATATGAAATAAAGATGATTTTAAATGCTGCTGTGTGTCATTTGTTTTCTTTATCTCTAACTTTGGGTGTAATGACATGCTCTGCTGCTCACAAATTTCCTCACCAATATTGAATTTACAGTTTCAGACAATGTGCATTTTCTTGTCTTAAGAGTTAAAATTAAAATTAAAATTATAAAGTAGTAGTAATAGTATAAGTAGTAGTATAAGTAGTGATTACGATGGGGATGCATTCTGCAAAATAAGATGATTGTACTGTAAGCAGAGGAGTTTAATATAGTTTAATAGGAGTTTAGTATAAATCTTTAAGTTTAAATATGCTTAATCCAAAAATGCTTAAATCCAACAATACAATATCCCCTAATATGTGTGAGTAGTTTAACAAATAACTATTCAAAATAGTGACAAAAGTAATTTTCTTGAAGGAAAAAAATGATATTGGAATCTTTAGTTCCCTGCTATTAAAGAAAATTACGAATCTCATCTCACTGGGAATCTCCATTGAAGTACCTTTGGACATTCTAATGTTCAAAATGCGAGTCGAGAATGGTCAGAGAATTGTTCCGAAGCCACTCCATTGTTATTTTATCTGTGTGCTTAGGGTCATTGTCTTGTTGGAAGGCTTCGGCCCAGTCTGAGGTCCTAAGCACTCTGGAAGAGGTTTTCTTCCAGCATATGTCTGTATTTTGCAACCAGTCATCCTGTCTCTGCAGCTGAAAAACACCCCCCCCTCATAGCATGATGCTGCCACCACCATGTTTTACTGTTGAGATTGTATAGGGCAGGTGATGAGCAGTGCCTGTTTTTCTCCACACATACCACTTATAATTAACACCAGAAAGTTCAATCTTCATGTCATCATATCAGAAAATCTGATTTCTTATAGTCTTGGAGTCTTTCATGTTTTTTTTTGGCAAACTCTATACGGGTTTTCATATGTTTTGCACTGAGGAGAAGCTTCTGTCTGGCCACTCTGCCATAAAGCCCCGACTGGTAGAGGGCTGCAGTGATAGTTGACTTTGTGGAAATTTTTCCCATCTTCCTACTGCATCTCTGGAGCTTAGCTAAAGTGATTTTTGGGTTCTTCTTTACCTCTTTCATTAAGGCTTTTCTCCCACGATTACTCAGTTTGGCTGGAGGGACAGGTCTAGGAGGACTTCTGGTCTTCCCAAATGTCTTCCATTTAAGTATTATGGAGGTTACTGTGCTCTTAGGAACCTTGAGTGCTGCAGAATTATTTTGTAACCTTGGTCAGATCTGTGCCTTGCATTTGCATTGACATGCTTTGTGAGCTGTGAGGTCTTATATAGACAGGTTTGTGCCTTTCCTTATCAAGTCCAATCAGTTCAATTAAACACAGCTGGACTCCAATGTAAAACCATCTCAAAAAGGATAAGAAGAAATTGACAGCTTGTGAGGTAAATATGAGGGTCACAGCAAAGGGTCTAAATACTTATGACCATGTGATATTTCAGTTTTTCTTTTTTAATAAATGTACAAAAAATTGACATGTCTGTTTTTCTGTCAAGATTGGATGCTGACTGTACATTAATGAGAAATATATTTTTTTTATTTTGGCAAATGGCTGTAATGCAACAAAGAGTGAAAAATTTAAAGGGTTCTGAATACTTTCCGTACACACTGTATATATTTGCTGCTGTAGATAATATTCTTACGATTTATTATTCATTCAGCAATGCATATTTATGTAAAGCTCCACACCTCCAGTACAGTAAACTATAAATATACTGATAGTGTACCTGTAATATACAGAAAGTGTACCTGGTCTACAATGTTAGGTGAAATGTGTGCAACTGACATAGACATCCCGTGTATATACAACTTTAGAAGAAATTAGGGGACCACTCTATATTTTCTTAAAATCAACATATATACATGTATGGCAGCAATTCCATTCTAGTAAACACACCTTACTACGGAGGTACAGATGATGATCCCCTGATCCGAATCGTATTTATTGAGAAAAAGTACAAGCAACATTAAAACATTAGTATTGTATTGACTGAAAATTAATATAAACTTGTTTTCTTTGTATTCTAATTTATAGAATAAAAAACAATGTTCAATTCCACTCAAACGCATGCAGTAGCTACCACCAGTAAGGCCAGAGAAACTGATAATTTTGCAGTGGTTTCCTTTTTTCCAGAGCTGTACCTGGACCCAAAGCATCACACTCCCTATACCAGCTTGTCATCTACTCACTGTGCAGCCTGCTGCCATCATGCCCAACAGGCAAGTTTATAGTAAATACATTTAAAAACTGCAGTCACAAAAAGAGTTTTGCAAAACTGTACAATTATTTATTGGTGTAAAAATCAACAGAATGTTTTTTGTTAAAAAAAAAATAATTTGTTTACAAACAGAATAAACATATTTCTGTATTAAACATTTTATAACATTTTCAAATCACCACTGTTTGATTAGATGTAAGTGTTGGAGGATAATAGATGTGTACATTTAGACAGAATGTATGCATTTCCAAGATAAATGCCTCTCGTCTGCTCTTTATCGAAGTCATTATAATAGGTAAACACCCTTGGCCTAAATGCCCAACAAAATCTTTCCATGTCTACCACATGATTTCCCATTTGCAGCCCAGACACAGATTTGTTGTCATGACTTACACAAATATCATGTCTGATCAATATTTTATGAATAATTGATGCAGTTAAACCCAAATGAATAAAATGTTTTATCCTCACAGCATTATCTCTGTTAGAATACTGTGAAAAAATATGCATTTACAGAATAAAGCTGACACTACTGATGATTAACTTACAATTAATATATTCTTGCAAGGTGCAACCCCAGCAATTCCTTGCTATAGGACCCTACCCTAGCTTGGCACTGCTGGGACCTTCGGGTCAATAGTCAAGTAGTGTGATCAGCTTAAGTGCCGTGCCACTACTATAAATTGGTGCTAGCAGTTTGGTTTTGTAGTCAGCCAACAGACACTTCCCTTTCCTGGTTTAGGGATTTATTGTACTGCCCTTCTATCAGCGATGATAATAAAACCCATCAAGAATGATCAAAGTATTCATTGCCTGTTTTTCATTTCCTCCAATGTCATTTCCTCCAATGTTTTTTCTCTGGCTCACAGAGGGAACAGCTTGCTATTCAAGTGCCTTACTGCGTTAGTCAGCTAACCTGCTGCATTTCAAGTAAACTCCCAGGACTTTCATCCAGAGCATTAAAGAATGAAGTTAACAGATAATAGTCGGGAGTTGTTCATGTGGTTTGAGTAAGTTGGATATATTTATTATCACATTCAATGTGATATATAGCTCTGAAAAAATTAAGAGATCATTCCAAATGTTCTTAAAATCACCATATCTACATGTATGGCAGTAATTCCATTTCAGTATCTAATGAATTTCGACATTTTCGTCACACTTCATTCTACTTAATGAGGTACTGATTAGGTGATCCCCTGTAGCCCGTCTTATTTACTGAGAAAAAAGTACAATACCCAAAAAAGCTATGCCTGAAAAGCCTAATTAAATAGCTGTTTATCTGGTGGGCTCCAAATGAAGAAGAAAATAAAAACTCAAAGACCAAAACCAATATCAGTTTAATACATACAGTGTCTCACAAAAGTGAGTACACTCCTGACATTTTTGTAACTATTTTATTATATCTCTGTCATGGGACAACTTTGAACAAGTGACACTTTAAAACAATGTAAAGTTTTACAAGTCAACTTGTATAAGAGTGTACATTTTCTGTGCTTTCAAAATAACTCAACACACAGCCATTAATGTCTAAACAACTGGCAACAAAAGTAAGTACAACCGTAATTTAAAATGTTCAAATTGGCCCATACTGTTTTGTGTGACCACCATTATTTTTTACCATTTTTTTCCAGTACTTAATTCTCTTGGGCATTGAGTTCACTAAAGCTCCACAAGTTGTAACTAAAATCCTCTTCCACTCCTCCCTGATGACATCACAGAGCTGGTCGATGTTAGAAACCTTGTACTCCTCTGCCTTCCATTTGGGAATACCCCACAAATACTTAATAGGGTTTAGGTTAGGTTAAGTTAAGTCTGGACTTAACCTTTACCCTAAGTTTCTTTAGCAAGGCAGTGGAGTTGTGATTGGGGTCGTCTTATGTTGGAATATTGCCCTGTGTCCCAGTTTCTAAAGGGAGGGGGTCATGCTCTGCTTCAGTACGTCACAGTACATTTCGGCATTCATAGTTCCCTCAATAAACTGTAGCTCCCCACAGCCAGCAGCACTTATGCAGCCCCTAACCATGACATTCCCACTGCCATGCTTGACTGTACACAAGACACTTTGTCTTTGTACTCCTCACTTGGTTGCTGTCACAAACGTTTGTTGCCAGTGGTTAGATATTAATGGCTGTTTGTTGTTATTTTGAATAAATAATACCAAAAATGTGAGGGGTGTACTCACACTTGTGAGACACTGTAACTCCTAAATGCATGTTCCCACACAGTTAATCTGTCACATACCGAGTTAAGTACAGTACAGTCTAGTCCCTGAGAGTGTGCTAACTTGTGGAGGACGCTCCACGAGTGATCAGCAGTGTTTAAGCATACCAAATCCTACACCAGTGCTGCATGCTTTGGTGTGGTTCTAAACCATTAATATTTGGCTGGTGTAATTGAACTTAGGCCTGGATTCATTAAGATACCCATTAAACAGTATTCATAGCATTTGCCTGCACTTGTGTGTGTGATTAGTGAGTGTATTGGTGATTTTTCTGTAATATACACTTACTGACAAAAAGTAACTCACCAAGAAGGAGTTGTTGGAATTGAATAAAACTTTATCTCTGTGTATGTATTTGTAAGAGATTACAATATTACAGTGAAATTATTAGTTTATTAGGAAAACTGTACAATTGAAATGAGGCTCTAACCTTTTAGGCCATCTTTAGCCTGAATACAAGATAAGACGCAGTTGGCTGTGGAGGCATACAGGTTCCATATGGTGCCCTGTGACATTGTCTACAGATGTTGCAGCTGAGCCTGCCGATCCTACACACGCAGTGTTTTCTATAGTCGGCATCTCAGCTGGTCCCATAAATGCGTGAAAAGTGATCAATCTGGTGATTGGGAAGGTTGGGAAGTGTAGCAATCTGGCAGAAACATTCCTGAGGTACCCTTTGATGTATATATGCATTATCCTGCTGAAAAATACCAATTGGAAGCCCTACAATGAAAAGCAACACGTCTGGCCTTCACATATCGCTGACTGCTAGTGTCCCTCATATCACTACTTGAGGTGATTGACTGTGCTGGATCCCCATAAGTGCTCAATTTATAAGTCTTTTAAGTAGACAAATAAAACTGTAACAAATGACACAAATTATTATCCATATGTTATCGAGGATAAGTATTCAGTATTGTGTATCTGTTATCTTTTTAGTCAATGGGATTACAATCAGGTGCGAGTGGGCACCTTGTTGTATTTAAAAAACAAAAATCTATTTAGGTTTGGTCTTCACAACATAGAAAATCATGAAATATATCATGGAATTAGCAAAGGAGGTTTTTAAAGACCTCGGTTGGAAATAATTGTTGATCAGCATAGAAAAGGTTACGAAACCATTTGCAAAGAATATGGACCTTACCAATAAAGGGATTATGTTCAAACTAAGAAAATTCAAGCTCTCCACAAGCTGCCCATCTGCAGTTCTAAAGAGCTAAAGATCAAATGGAGCAACCAGAAGGCTGTTGAGACTAAATTTAAAAAAATTTGGTTAAAACATTGTTATAAAGGAAAAACTACATTTCAGTATAATAAAGTTATCCCAACTGTAAAGCATGGTGGTCTTAGTATCATGGTTTATAGGGAGTCATTTCTACATTAGACACCTAAAATGCAATTCAAAACCTCATATTTGAATAACATTCACGGGTGGAAGGAAAACACCAAAGCATGCAGTACTGTGGCACTCCAAAACTGGCACATGATAACCCTAATCTATTGTGAATCATGTTTGCCACCACAATCATCCCCATTCTCTTTAATGTACAGGTACGTGCCGTTTAATGTCAGCAGTGTCTGTTTGCTTTTAGAATTATAATAAAAAATAAAATCTGTTTTCTGTCTGTTTTGAATGTCAAAAAATGGTATGAACAAACATTTGAGATTGCAGTCTTGAAGGCAGGAAACAACATGGTAAGGTTTCTTTCATTTTTGTCAACAGAAAAGTTTCAGAAAAGATGCAAATTCAAGAATTGCTGTACTTTAACGTACTGTAATGAATGTATTGTGTTTTAATTAAACTTATTTTAAAATAAACTTTTCATCATCTTCTGCCTAATGCACATGGCCAACCGGCAGCTCTGGGCGCGAGGGCAGGAACAGCCCTAGACGGGGCACCAATCCATCGTAGGGCACACACACAGACATGCACCCAGTCACACAGTAAGGGCCTCTATTAGAGACACCAATTATCCTAAAATGCTTGTCTTTGGACTATGGGAGGAAACCACAGTACCCGGAGTAAACCCACGCAGACACACGAAGGACCCAGGAGGCCGCTCCACCCTGGGATTGAACCCAGGCCCTTCTTTCTGTGAGGCAGTGAAGCTACTCACCAAGCCACCATTTTTTCTCACCATCCTGCTTGACAGAATGTAATACAGACGTTAAATGGTGCGTATCTGTTATAGCCAAAACTTCACAGCAATCCATTTTCATTGCTTGAGGAAAGGCATTTTTACACCTTTGTAGGCATGTCCACTCCCCTGCATGGTCATATTCTGTTAGGCATTTGATATACAAATCTCTTCATTTCAGGCATGTATTAAATGCTATCAAAGCATCTGACAAAACTTGGTTATACATTAGCCCTTAAAATTAAATGTGCACAATATTTCCCACTACCCTGTGTTTCCTTTTGAATCAGGACTATACAGTGTTTTGTTCCTCTGCTTGTATAACACTTTCAGTATTTTGGGTAAAGCACTCTCTTAATCCTGCCGTCAGCCCGTTTCTTGTCCAGCCACTTTCCGCACGGGAAGACCGTGGTCACGCCATTGGCAGTGTTGGTGATCTCGACCCGACTCAGTAGCCAACCGGGACTGATTCCCGAGTTGTCATGCTCAATGCACGTTCGCAAGAGCTCACCCATATCCAGGAGCTCCATGCTGAAGCGGTCTGTGCGGCCTCTCTCAAACAGGTTGCGGAACTTCTGCTTCAGCTGCCGACGGCCGGAGTCACCATTGGTACCAAAGATGGAGAGAAAGACATTGGCATCTGTGCCCGCACCCTTCTCATCACCCGTGATGACAATAAGCTCATACATGACAGGGGTAAGTTTACGTGCCTTGCTGGCAAAGCTCTCAATAAACTTAGTGCACTCAAAGGTCTGGAAGTCATCGCGTTTGGAGGAGAGTGGAATGAGGACATCACAGTGAAAAATGTACCTGAAAACCAGAAACAGGGAGGGAGCTAGAACATGTGCTGTTTAAACAAATTTACTCTAAATATATTTTATTTAACATACATCCTGGATATGTAAAGAAAACATGTTACACTATATTTGCAACTTATTTAGGAGCAACAGTTTACAGTTATGGTTAAGCTGAAAGCTTTGGGATCTTAAATCTCTTACTTGTTGCCAAGATCTCTCTCTGTGACAACCACCTCCTGAACCCTCCAGGAAGCTTCTGCCTTGCTTTTCTTCCCATCTTTTGGACAGTGGCCCAGACAGATGCTGGCAATGTCACCCAGAATCTTGCAGGAGAACTCAAACCTGTCCATTGCACCACTATGAACATGAACACACACTTGTAATATTAAGTACATATATTTTACTGTACTTTATAGTACATAAACTGGAAACTGCCTTTTCATGTATAGTTCATATTCGAGTATAAAAAAGAACTCATTTTTTAATGCATGATGGGTAAAATAGCAGTGTGCCTACACTGAACACAATGAACAGAAATCCGCAAAACTAATGACATGTAACAAAAAAATTACCGTAGAAAACGTTTCTTTTTGGTGGAGTTCTCCATCGTGAGTTCCTTGGATTTTCCCAACCTCCCTTCCAAAATGATCCATGTGTTCTCTTTGGTCTCTGCATCGTCTGTGTCTGCGGTCGTTGTAATTATCTCATACTCTGAGAATTGGCAAGGTTATATATTTAATAAAGCAATATTTTGTTCGTGATGAATGTGTGGGCTTAAAGGAATTGGGCTCTTCAGTCAACAATGATGACATTTTTTTACTATTGAATAGAACATATTTTTATGATGTCAGAGAATTACTTAAATTTGCATGCCATATGACCATTGACATATAGCTTAGTTATTATCAGCAAAACAAGAATTCCAAAATGCACTTAATGCACACAGGCACAAAATACACATGGACAATAGTTACTGATAACATAGTGGCCATTCATTTTTAGATATTTGCCAAATATGGGTCACTATGAGCCACTTAGCAGTGTAGTCAGCATAAGTGGGTTAGGTTACACTTTGTCTATCCAGCATAATTTAAATGTTTGGATGGTTTGTCTTTGGTCCAGACCACACAGTGTCCATTTCATACAAAAAAAACGTATAATATTGATTGGTCTGAACACAATACATGTTTTCACTGTGTGATGGTCCATCCTCGATGCCCCCGAACCTACAACATGGTTCTGGACATTTATAAATGTCTACTGTAGTGGTTGACAAAGGTTTGACAAAGGACCGTGCCCACCTGGTTATATCAGCTATTGTTGAATGACGGTTCTTGATGCAGTGCCATCTGAGGGATTGGAGATTTCAGCTCATTCTAGTACCCTTGCCCAATTTATGATTACAATCACCTGTATCTATGCTGTCTTGAGATTTTTTAATCATCTATTGGTGGCTTAAAATGCAGGAAGGTATGTATAATAACATATAATATGAAGTTGACCAGATATAACATCCTGGGATCATACCTGGGTTTATTTGTGTATTTTTCCATACAGTACCAACATTTTTTTGTTGAATAAAACCTCTGATCTTTCTATTCTTGTGGAGCTAGTCATTTCCCACAATAATATAAATAACCCTCTCTCACACACATGGTCACTGTTGGGTGCCTAAGCATGACATTTGACTTGCTTGTATTGAAAGTTCAAAGTTTGCGTAATGACTAATTGAAATGCATGTCACATTTGTTATTGTGTGTAATGTGTGTTAGTGTGTAATGTGTTTTGTGTTTGTGTGTGCATCTTACTTGTTTTTTCATCAAAGTCGAGCACGTCATTATTAGCACAGGCCAACTCCCTCATGATCAGTCCATCATCCTCCTTCTTAGAGAGCCAGCGGTCACAGCGAAAACGAAACTTTTTCCCCATGATGTCATCATGAATGTCCACACTCTCCAGATGCCATCCAGGGGAGAGACCTGTCACATATTCATTTACTATCAGACACCGATATAATAATACAAATATTTAGACCCCATTAAGATGCTGTAGCATGACTTAAGGAGAGCTGTTTGTTCAAGGTGTTGTACAAAAAATCCCACTTGTTCCTGTGCCTGAATTTCAATCAGTGTTTTTCTGGGCACATCGTGTCAAGCCACAATGATATACTCTATGCATTTTTTATTTTTTTTAACTCTGAAAAGAGTGTGTAGTTGGAGAAACCTATTTAGGGAAAGAAAGCTCTAAAACTCTCTAAAAAAAGGTTGTTCTCTTATAAAATATGTATTTTATGAAGGAAGAAAGTCCTGGAACCTGTAAGAGGGTGGAGCCAATACGGTCTATAAGGAAAGAAAGTTATAATGAATTATGGTCAGATCTAGACCACTATATGAGGAAAGAAATCTGATGCGCACACACACACACACACACACACACACACACACACACACTCACTCACCTGTGTTGTCATGCCAAACACGAATTTTGGAGAGTTCTCCAAGACTCAGAATGTCTGAGAACTGGAATGTGTCTGTCTCTTTGCGTTCAAACTTGTTGGTGTTTGTGCTATCTTTTAGTGCAAGAGTTCCAGTGTCACCATTCTCACCAAAAATAACAATCCATACATTGGCATCTGTCCCCGCCCCTAAAAGCAAACAAAATACATTTAAACACGTGTCCCCTAAATCAAATATAACCTATCGTATGTCAACTTTTGTCCTTAAAACGTTGCACCTTATTGCACGTAACATTTTTCTTATTTTGCCATTTAAATAAAGAAATGTGTAAAACATTTGTATATAGTGTTTTGAAATTGGCCATTTTATTAGATATACCTCTTCAACTCTTTTGTTACCGCAAATATCTAATCAACCAATCTCAAGTCAGGAACATAATGCATTTAGGTAAAACCTAAATGCAAAAGTTGGATGGTCGGGTCAGAATTTGGCATGAAAGCAAACTACAAACAGGATTTCAAAAAAGTTGGGACACTAAACAAATTGTGAATAAAAACTGAATGCAATGATGTGGAGATGCCAACATCTAATATTT
>JAVSBV010151704.1:0-15261 GCA_033117975.1 Parotocinclus spilosoma
TGGGCTCATTAAATTATGATGAGGGTATATTTCAATAAATCCATCCCAAGTGAAATGTATCATAAACTAATGAGTTTGATATAGTCTATACTCTATCATGGCTCAGTCAACCTTATTGTGTAAATCATGTAATGAACCTTAACTAAAAACAATTAATACCACTTATTTTAAAATAAATTTATGACATTTTTACATACTTTAGTGAGTAGTGCATTAAAAATGAAAAATAAAAGCATAAGCCATAAGATCGCTGATTCCTTAGATAAATTCATCAATAGGCAATATCAATAGGCAATATAACCACACAGAGAAGGGATTACTTTGTCAAAAAAAAATTGTCAAGCATTATAAAGTTAAATTTTAAAAAGTTTCCTTATAGACATGCATCAAAGAAAAGACAAGATAGGAATTTTGTATTGTAGGTGTAAACTGTACTATAAGCAGTAAATATAAACTATATGGTCTAAAAAATAAAACTAACTCGATCAATGTTTTTTTTTAATCCCATGGTGCCATGTGCTAAACAGGTTTTAGCCAGGCAAGTTGCATTCCATTCACAGCACATTTAGGAAAATCAGTGTGAATAGCTCTCTAACTCATTGGCTGAGCTAGAATTCAGTGATTCATTTCTCATTTCTCATAAGTTTCCGCTACCTTAATTATGAATGACTGCACCATTGTTAAGGTTAGGTGTGTGTGTGTGTATGAGAGAGAGAGAGCGAGAGAGAGAGAGAGAGAGAGAGAGAGAGAGAGAGAGAGAGAGAGATTTGCAAATGGTGTGTACAGATATAAAAAGTACAGCCACTGTTTGTCTTCAACCCTCCCCAAAGAAGTTGGGACTGACTAAGAAATACATGTCAGGAAATTCTATGTTTAGCATCATCCACCCACCCCCTTTTCCATCTCATATAGGCAATCTTGCCTGCATGCAACATCTGACCTGACCAAATGCATGATTATATAAAATAATATAAGTCAAAAGACACATAAACCCCTTTTGTTTCAGAAACTGACATATTTGAATATCCCAGCAATCAATAGGTGAGGGGGGTTATCTTTTAGGCTATGTCCAGATCATGGATGCCATCTTGGATCATGGGCATTTTTTATCCAATGGGAAGGTGGTCATGTAGCATATCAGAGAAGACAGGAATTATTTGATCAATTTATTGCCACAATCTGATTTCCAAAATCTCTTGTGGTTTTAAGTTATCAATATAGAAAACTTTAAAACTGTGGTTGTACATCACAGTTTACTGAAGATGGAATTGACGATTCTGCAGACTTCAACAACCGACACCCAGAAAGACAAATTTCGCTGTTGCATCCCTCATAGACCAATTCTGAGAAACCAGGACTGTGGATGACACACCTTATAGTGGTCATCCAAAGACTGCTAATGATAAAGAAACCTCAATTATGGTTTTGGCAGCCTTTGCAAATAGTCCCATGATGTGTCCTGTGCTTTTAGACTCACCCTCTATATATATTGTTGTTAAAGATGTGAGATCACTAGTGTAAATGCTTAATTGTTGCATTTTTCTCAAATTAAACAGTGTTTGATTTTTTTACATCAGCAAAATGTGAACTTGTACTGGTTTTGATTACATTGAAATAATTAAAAAATTGAATGGAAATTGAATAAATTAAACATTACAAAACCAAGTATAACCCCATACCAAAATACGCACTTCAGAAGCAGTTTTATATAATTACAGTATGTCATAAGTCTTCAATCCACAGTAGTACACAGATCATTCTGCAGTACCGCCCTCAAAGTGATATTTTTTATGGGTCCCCTATATAATCCTGTACAGAGTCTGAGCAAGAGAGGGATTCCCTTGTGCACTGAAATGGATTTGACCTGATTTTTTTAGCTTCTTAATTATATATTTCTAATTGTGGATCTGGTTCCAGCAGCCTCTTCGTAAGCTGTGCTGTCACACACTGCTTAGAGACATGGACTGATGCAACTAAATGGAAATCAGGGCTAAGTCTCCTTTGGAACACCTGACTATGAAAGTGTGTAGAAGATAATTCACACAGCCAGTTTAAGCCACCGTTGTACCCTGTATTGCCTTAAAGTTGGCATATTATACTCTCTTTCCACAATGTCCCCTGGGGTCTTATTAAAATGTATGTGGCATGCTTTGATCCAAATTCCACAAGGATCAAGCATCACTGCACCTTTATCACCCTGTCTGAATAGTTTTTGAGTACCAGTTTTATGTTTCTGTTTCTTTAAATGGTATTGAACCACACCCCATCAGTGATCATAGTAAAGTCAAAAACTTCTTGTGAATCGCTTTTAAATCAGAAGTAAGTGTAGACACTTCCATTGTCTAATTTAATCTAACATATTTTCAGGTAACAAACTAATAGCACAAACATTATTGTAGAGCCTTAGCATCCTGTAGGTCATCTCTGTTAGTTATACTCGCCAGCTTACTCAGCTCGCTCAGTGCTTAGTTGCAAACTTTTTGTGATAGGAGTTGCGGAATAGGCTGTCTTACAGGTTCTGTGCCTTTTCTATTTTAGTTTTAAAGTCAGTCTTAAAACACACCTGTACCACCTGGTATTTAGATGAACCAGAACTGTGATTTTATGTTACCCTTTGTCTAGTTATTTTCCAAGTTGTTTTATCTTTATGTTTGTTGTATATTGTCCTTTGGGTGACCAGAAAGGTGCTTATGCAATAAGGGAGATTATTTTAATGAGTCCAACCTATAATTGTATAACTACAAAGCACATTTGTATTGTGAGTTTAACTGATTAAATTGTTTCTACAATGAGTGTAGAAACATGGAGTTGTACCTAATAATGTGATTGGGGTGTGTGTGTGTGTGTGTGTGTGTGTGTGTGTGTCTGTTGAAAAATTCAGCTAATAAGTTCACAAGGGACATTTGATTATGGCAACAGCAACTTTGCACCTCTTCTCGTGGGTTAAGGAATTGTGAATAATGTAGGAGGACAAGTGTCACTATCTGTGCATAGTCAGGAATCAGTGTGAAAGCAAAAAAATCTATCTATCTATCTATCTGTCTGTCTGTCTGTCTGCCTGTGTGTCCAGTTTCCCCACCTACAAGGAATGGAAAGGTCTGCCATTTTTTATTGTAGGTATACTTAAACTGTGAGAGACAATCTAGAAATGTCAGAAAAATCACATTGTATTTGTTTAAAATAAAGAAATTGCATTTTATTGCAAAAATATGCATTTGATCACCTACCAACCTGTTCTGTCTGAATTCTGTCTCGCACAGACCTATTAGTTTCTATTTCTAGAGTTACTTATTCTGCACTCAATCAATCACACTCCAACCTCTCCACTATGCCCCAAACCAAAGAACTGTTTACGGAGACAACAGAGACAAGATTGTAGACCTGCACAATGGAACAGTATGAGGGTATCTCATAAACAGCATTGATTGTGGGGTCTGAGGCACCAAAGGCTTATTGATGCCGATGCTAGTCAGTACAGACAGAAAGGTTACTGTAGCCCACATGCCTACTCCTGATGCACAACTGCACCTTGATGCAATGGAAAAGGGTCCCCTAATCCTATGATTACCATTTCCTTTTACAACATGTGGGATTCTGAGTATGTGTGTTTAGCAATGGCACCAGGATGTAACTCAGGGAAGAAAATTAGTGATGCCCAATCCATGTTCTGCTAGGAAACCCTAGGACCTGGCATACATGTCAGTATTGAACATACTACCTGTCTAAACAGTGTTTTCTTTTTTTTTCTGAAGACATTTTAATTTAGGAACAAATAGATGACAATGTTCCCTGTCATCCTGAAATATTTTTTTAATGAACAAATAAAGAAAAAACTATAATTGTTCATACCTATCGTATGTCAGTACGTCTCTGTGTTTCTCTTTGTAATTGTACATTCCTTTTTTTAGTGAATGCCTGCAGAAAAATGGAAGACACAAAATATATATAGATGCTTGTATATAAAATATATATACATGCTTCACATGTGCAGATTGTGTTTTAACACCCCGACCTCACACTCGCATGCAAGTCATTGAACATCATAAGCAAAAAAAAATAATTTGGTACATTTTTCACATCAAGATTAACATTGGCATCACAAGAAATGAATTTCTCAAAACAGCAAAACTCAATGGCATACCGGCAAAAGCATGTACCTCGCTCAGAATTATTTGCCTCAAAAGCAAATATTTATGTAAATCAACTTGTCAGTGCCATCAGAATGTCTAGTCTGTGTGTCATTGCCTATGAGCAAGGCAGTCTATGTACTTGGTCATGTTGTCAATTCAAAAGTGTTCAGTGTAAGTATTTTTTAATGTAAATTAGCAAAGCTTTTGATTCACTCTATACTATAGAAGAAAAACTACAAAATTTAGAAACTTACTCTAAACATTCAAAGCAAACTGAGACAAGAACTTAAGGAATTATAGTACTTACTTTTCTTTACATCCTGACACTCCTCTCTGTTGGGGCACATGTTTTCATCCACGTCACACTGGATATCTTCTTTTGCAATGCACTGTGGAAAGAATCCCCTGAAGTGTCTCAGCCAGCCTGTGATATCTACACAAGCTGCATCCATGGCAGTCAGCAGGTTCATCTGGGTGTATGACTGGTGGTCGTACACCTTCCATCTCCAGGCTGAGAAGAACTCCTTAATTGGGTTCAGGAATGGGGAATAGGATGGGAGGAATTTCATCAGCATTCTATTATGACTAGCAAACCATTGTCTGACAGTGTGGTGAAATCTCACATTATCCCAAATGATCACATAATTGGACAAATCCTCTTGCATCATGTCTCTCTCATGTTCTGGGATGAGGTCCCTGTAGAGGATATCCAAGAATGTGATGAGATGCTGTGTGTTATAGGGCCTTATGATGGGAATATGTGTAAGCACACCATTTTCAAACATAGCAGCACACATTGTGATGTTTCCTTTCCGTTGGCCTGGCACATCAATGGTAGCTCTTTGGCCAATGCTGTTTCGAACATACCTTCTGCATTTTGAAGCCAGTCTCACACTGGTACCGTAGCTCTTTCACTCTGTCACCGTTTCATTGAAATGGAACTTTGTACAGCTGTTTCATTGTCACCTGGTGTCATTTCAGATCCCAGTCGATGGTGGAGATGCTTGCAGATTGAATATTTTGAAAAATGTTATAATCCTGCATAACAGCTTGTTGTATCTCCCTCAGCCTAATGGCATTATTTGCTATGATCATAGCACATATAGCCTCATGTTGTTGAAGTGTGAAAATGGGACCTCTGCCACCCGTATGAGCTAGTCTACAGTCCTATATGGTATAAGATAAAGTTTGAATAGCATTTCAGAATTGATGCCAATGTGCAGCATTGCAGCAGAATGCACTTTTCTTAAATATAACAAACCTGTTCTCCCTAAGAAATGTTAAAACAATTGAAGACACAGTTGTTCTTCCAATATTTGTCTGTTCCAATATACCAGCTTCAGCCATCGTAAGACCATGATGGTCCACAATTACAGTTTTTCTCAGTCGATTTGGTACATTTCTCATATCAGAATTGAAATTCTCAAAACTGATCATTCAATCTTCACATATCCTTGTCACTTGTGCACATCATAATAGCATTTATAATTGTTTTTCACATTTTGCAAATACTTTTGTACATTTATGCAAATGGTCATGTACAATTGTCGACTGTTTTTTGCAGTATTAATTGCTCATGTCATGTTCATCAAAATATGTTCTACTGATTGCCTGTTCAATTGCCTTACCCTCAAAAACATTTAGGCTTTATGTCATTGCCTAGGTCATTACATGCAAAAATGCTGAACATGTTGTCATAATTTATCAGGCATAATTTTTACATTTCTATGAAACATTTTTGGTACATTTTGCTAATTTATCCTTAATGGATTAAATTGTTCTCAGGTAAATGTTGGCTTTTAGTTAACAAGGGCAATTTGTGAAGGTTTAGATGGTCAAACAGCTCTTAACAGTAGGGCAGAGCTGCATCTCATGAACCTTAAATTGACAAAGATATAGAGACACCAAACACTGCAGTGTCACAAAGTCTCACACTGGAAAGACAACGTTGTAATCAGGCTGAGGGGACAAGACAGAGGACGAGGTAGGAGAATCCATGCCCATAGGTTTGTCTCAGATGAAATAATGAATGCAATTTGTAAGGATATCACAGCAGATGCATGCAGAGGCTGGCTTAGACACTCCAGGAGATTCTTTCCACTGTGCATTGCAAGAGAAGATATCCATTGTGACATGGATAAAAACATGTGGCCTAACAAAGAGGAGCGTCAGGCTGTATAGAAAAGAAAGTACTGTAATTTCTTAAGTTGTTGTCCCACATACAGTCATGTATAACTTTGTGTTCTGTGCGAGTTTGTATTTTGTGTGTAACACATACTGTTGCAAGTGATATGCCACAGAATGGGCAGCATTCTTTAATCAAAAGCTTTGCTAATTTACATTAGAACATACTTCACATACAGTGAACACTTTCGCACTGACAGCATGGCTAAGTATATAGACTGCCTTGTTCATAGGAAATGACACACAGACTAGACATTCTGATGGCACTGACATAAATATTTGCATTTGAGGCAAAAACAAAGAATTCTGAGCGAGGTACATGCTTTTGAAGGTATGCCATTGAGTTTTGCTGTTTGCACTAACTGTTTTGAGAAATGCATTTGTTGTGATGCCAATGTTAATCATGAGGTGAGAAATGTACCAAATCGACTAAGAAAAACTGTATTGCCCTTATTTCATCTGAGACAAACCTATGGGCATGGACTGTCCTATCTCTTCCTCTCTCTTGTCCCCTAAACCTTCCACCAGGCAGCCTTACCCTTCTTGATTGTTCACCTTGTTCACAGCCTTGTCTTTCCATTGTGAGACTTTGTGACATGGCAGTGTTTGGTGTCTATATTTAAGGCTCATGAAATGCACCTCTGACCTATTGTTGAGAGCTGTTTGACTATTGGTTGATCTAAACCTTTACAGATTCACCTAAGAACAATTTAATCAATTAAAAATGAATTAGCAAAATTTACCAAAAAGGCTTAATAGAAATGTACAAATTATGCTTTATTGATTATGACAACATTTTCAGCACTTTTGCATTTAATGACCTAGGCAATGACATAAAGCCTAAATGCTTTGAAGTGTAAGGCAATTCAACAGACAATCGGTAGAACACATTTTCATGAACATGACATGAGCAATTAATAATGCAAAAAACAGCTTACAGTTGTACATGACCATTTGCATGAATGTACAAAAGCATTTTAAAAATGTGAAACACAATGAGAAATGCTATTATGATGTGCACAAGTGACAAGGAGATGTGAAGATTGAATGAGCAGTTTTGAGAATTTCAATTCTAATCTAAAAAATGTACCAAATCGATTTAGAAAAACTGTATTATAGTCCTCAAACATTTGATTGATTTGATTTTTTTCATGGATCTATCAATCCATCCATCCAGCAGTCTGCCCAACCATTAGTTCAGCTTGTCATCTAGACAGGCTTAGACTTATTCAGCTGTTTATCTATCTGTCCACCCATGAGTCCTTACTATTACTTTGTGTGCACATTTATTCATTCATTCAGCCATTTACTGATTTATGCATTTATCCAAAAAGCAATTCAATAATTTACCATTCCACCCATTCAGCAATTAATTATATACTCATTTGTGTGTGTTTTTTTTTCATTTTTAATTATTACTCCAAAACCATATCAGCACAATGACATTGTGGATAGTGCCGCTGTCTCATAGCTCCTGGTTCGATGATTTGGCCTTGTCTCCTCATAACCCTGAAGCAGATTTAGTGGTTATGCAAATTAATTAATATGTGAATGAAAGTAAATATATAACCCTGAATCAGATTTTGTGGTTCTGCAAATGAAATAATATGTTAATTAAAGTAAGCATTCTGTATACATTTTGCATTTTAGTTTACTTCTGCAAACAGTTTGCTGAAGACAAGCAGACTAAGAACATGCATTACTGGAACCATGTCCTGTGGTCTTATGAGACCAAAAAGATCTTATTTGGTTCAGATGGTGTCAAGCATGTTTGGCAGCAACTAGGTGAGGAGCACAAAGGCAAGTGTGTCAAGCAGGGTGGTGGAAATGTCATGGTTTGGGGCTGCAAGTGTGCTGCCGGCTGTGGGAAGCTACCATTCAGGGAGGGATCCATGAATGCCCCTATGAATCTACTGTGACATATTCAGCTTCCCTTGCAGTTTTAGAAAAATTGTGGCTGAACAGATTATGTTATTGATGTTTTAGAAGCAGCTGTTGTATTCTACCATAGAATAGTTCCTCCTCAGAAAGAGTTCATTAGAAAATATGTTGCACCTTTCCTCGTTTTTCCCCTAAAGGTAAATTTAAGAAGCCTAAAAATTTGGTCATAATAAAAATAAGATTTAACCACACTTGTGGATGTATCCCACTGAGATACTAATTTGCTTGCTTAGATACATGGTTCAACTGAGGAAACTAAGTGAGAGAAGTTGAAATGTTATTGTTAGTGTAAACATTGAGTAAGATGTTAATATAGAATGTTTAAATGATCATCTTACGTAAAACACCTGTACTTATGTACATAGTATAAAAATGAATTGGGTAATGAAAATGACACCAAATGAAAAAGTGGTAAATTAAGAGTCTATCATTATTTATCTAGTGGTAGTCATTTTCATTGTTTTCTATTCATTTGCATCTTTAGGAACTAATTGATCTTAGTGAAGAATACACTTTGAATTAAAAAGAGACACAAATATTAATGCATTTGCTTACTTACACCTTGCAGCAATTTAGAGTTGCTCTTCCACCTACTTGTATGTTTCTGAAGGTGTGAGGCACACATGTGCCTTTTGGAATCCCACACAAACGTGAAAGTAACCAAATTTATAGGCCGAAACTGGAACGAAAACTGAGCAGAAAAAAACACTGCCTCCTTTACCAACAAAACACCCTAAATAGAGTATACACTATACAGATAAACTTCATTCAAAAACATAGGCATGCTGGCTACTTTAAGGTATTGGCTTTGTGTATGAGAGCAACACAGAGTAATTTTGACTTAAATGGACAATGATTTCAGCTGAACTTGATTGATTAAAAACATGAATTTTACCTTCAAGTTGGTAATTAATACTATGTTTGAATTGGTTTTCTGATTTAGTTCAAGGATGGTTTATTTCTGGTTCTAATTTGATAATCCTTAATCAGGATTTTGTTCTTAGCATCATATTAACAAGGGTAGAGGAATTTGTGATAAGTGTGTGCTCATCTGAATCTTTCAAAAGTTCTATTTAGAAAAGCAATAGTCTTTGAGTTGACCTGTATGAATGTATTCTTAATAAAAGCAAAAATACCAGCTATTTTATATATGTAGGTTGATGCACCCATGCATGCACTCTTTTTATTTATAGTACTGAAGGTCTGAGTTTAACAGTAACAATTTATTAGTAATTTACGAGTATAAGTATACACGTTGTCAGGGTTCTTAGCAAGCCTGCTAAGTTATCCATCAAATTGTAGCTCTTCCCATTAGAAGATAATTTGTGATCTCCTTAGCATGCCTTTAAAATAAAATTGTAATTTTTTGCTTAAGTCTCCTGTTTCTCCGATTTTTTTCCTGAGCAAATATAATCCAATAATCTATATGTATCTCCCGTTGAGCCTCAGCAGATATCTCAGTAAAGACTCACATTGTGCCCAGATCTGACAAAATCCTATCATGTTTAACTGCTGTTTCAAATAATTTTTTTTTCTGATCCATAGCAATAATTTACTTTGTAATAACTGCAATTTGTCAAATAATAATAGTGTTCATATTGTATGGCTCTCCACTTAGCAGCGCATCTTAAGGGTGTTTGGGTGCAATGAATAAACACTAGCTCACCTTCAGGATAAATTGGGTAACACATATAGACATAATTGCTCTGAGGAAGGAAAGTCAGGTCAGGAGATATTCCAGCACTAAAACAAAAAACTGTAGCCAACCTTTTGTGAGACTCATCTGTAGGCTTCTCTGAGGAGAGACACCAGAAACCTTGTAAGCATGACTAGAAATAAGAGGGGATAACAATATTCAGAATTCAGTTATTTCACATTACTGTGCTTGTTCACATGGTATACTTAACATAAGCAAATAATTTAAGTTACATTACATTTAATTTACGTAATCATCACTCAACTATATGTATACTAAAGACACAGTTGATTATTAAGTGTAAATGGATGGGGATGGAAACATCCAGTTACAATTCAGATAGAAGAGGTAAGTATAAACAGAGCAATTTGGTATGTAAAGTCAAAAGTTGTTAAGATTGGCAGCATCATATGATAATAATAATAATAATAATAATAATAATAATAATAATAATAATAATAATACATTTTATTTCAAAGGCGCCTTTCTGTCTCTCAAGGACACCATACAGAGAGTGCAAAACAAAGAAGGAGGAGTTAAATCCACATCTTCCACGTGTCCTTACGTCACATTTGCTTAATAAATGCATGGTTTAATCCTCCTTTTAAAAATAATGTTATTGATGCTTGTTTGAATTTATGTGGCTTTGAATGTAGTTTTGTACAGCTCAATTTTATTACAAAAATGATTTACTTGGGTTAATACATCTGCCATGTTTAGTACATCATTCACGTATAAAGTAGTGAAAAGGAGTATAAAGCAGTCTTCATCATACTACTCATCTCCCAGCTTCTCCACCACATCCATCACTCTTCTGGGAAATAATTCATAAAAGTCAGAAGATAACCATGTAATTAGCAAGTCATATTGACAAAAGTGATACCAGAGGCTCCATATATTGGTTGGGGAATATTTTCCTCTAATAAACATTTAATATGTTCCATGTGAACATATTTCACATTATATGTGGAAATAATTAATTGTATTAATTGCCTTAATATGTTTGCAGAAATGCAAACTGCAGTTAAATATTAGTCATCAATAAGTCTAAACTGCAACCCATCACCAGGAAATCTACAAAAAATGAGCAATACTTACTACAAACAAATGATGAGGTACCTTTGTGAATTGTACTGAACATGTACTGCCACTAAATCTTTTATACAGTAATTTTTATACAGTAAGTAAGATAATAATTTAATTATAAATAAATTAATAATTACTACTAATAAGTAGCAAGTAAGAAGTCATCTGAGGGACAACGTGCACTGTGTACCAAAGCGCATTGCACTGAGCTAAATTTTTCCATTAATGGTAATTTAAATTAATAAATATTTCAAAATTAAATATTCTCCAAATAAATATATTGTGAGCAGTGTGGTCTAGAGCACGCAAATTTCTTCGCAAAACAATCTGGAAAACTGATAAATCTGATCACAATATACATTTCCACAGTATGCACAGTAAAGTTCTGATTGGAATTTGTTAATGTAACTCTGTATTGTAGTGCTTGATAAAGGTTTGTCAATTTTATTCTATCAGCTATTGATGAATTGGTAAATCTTCAAATGCTCAATTGTTAAGCTGTTTACCCAGCCTGTCACAGTATTGAAAAGGAATTCTGACACCTCACAGCATCTATTCACTCGCAAACTTTCCTATTCGGCAGGAATTTGCCATAAGCTCTCCCTGTGGATGCTATGTAATACTTTTTCAATTTTCACAAAGTAGAAATAGAGTTGCCCTTGCAATAAAAAAACACTGCTCTGTGATATTGTGCAGCATGAATATTAGGTCAAAACACCCATCTTCTTTTTAAAAACCTGCTTATTTTTTATTTTGGGAACTATTACATAATGAATTTGCAAGGACTTTGCACAGAAATGACAGTAGGTTAAGTCATTATTGGCTGTTGCAATTTCTATGGTTACCTTTTTTCAGAACCATCATTTTTCCTGATGCATTTTGTCCACATATATAAACATATATTGTATCTTGAGGCAGCATTTGGCATCAGCCTATTTAAATATAATTGCACACTCTACAAATCCATAGAAGGAGAAAGGGTTTCAAGCAGTGTTCTTTATTTTCAACCCTATAGCCAAAAGTTTAAACAGATTAAGAAAATATATCAACAGTCCCTTTAGCACTATGCAGTCAATTGTGTTCATACCGCCATCTTTTTTTCAAAAACTAAACGAGACCTTTTCAGAAATGTCTATGAGCGTGTAAGACGAAGAAAGACACTTTAATTATTAAAAAGCCAGCTGTTTAAATTAGCCATTTTGTGTGAGTTGCAGATTTAGCAAATTATGATGTGACATTAATTTAAGGGCATGTTGGAAGCAAAAAAAAAAAATCATGGTCTGGAGCTAAGGAAAAATCCATAGTATTTCATATGATGACAATTTCCTCCCTCCACACACTCTCTCTCTCTCTCTCTCTCTCTCTCTCTCTATGTCGCCCTTTCCCTACAGTACACATTGCTCAAAAGAATTACAGGAACACTTTGATTTCATCATGTCATGTCTCAATGGGGAAAAATCATGATATGGACTGGGTAATGTGCATTACTGAGCGCCTGAACAGTCTGAAGAGCAACCTGGTGGTGTCGGATGGACTGAAACATAATGTCTCAGAGGTGCGCTACTGGATTTAGTTCAGGCAAGCAGGGTGCCCAGCCAATGTTATTAGTTTTTTTATCCTTCAAGAACTGCAACTACAAACTCTTTCCACATGGCATGAGGAACCCAGGACCCACTGCACCAGCTTAGGGTCAGACAATGGGTCCCAATAATTAAATTTCATCCCAATAATGAATAGCAGTCAGGCTGCCGTTATCTTGCCTTAAGAGGTCTGTTCATCCTTTAAAGGATATTCCTCCCCAGACCACCACTTCCACCACCAAACTGGTTATTCTGAATTATGTTGCAGGCAGCATTACTTCATCCACTGTCTCCAGTTTTTCCCTGTCACATCTGTCAATGTACTCAGGTGAAACTTGCTCTCATCTGTGAAAAGCACAGGGCACATGTGGCAAATCTGATAATTATTGTGTTCTATGGGGAATGACAATAAAGCTCTATAGTGCTGAGCAGTGAGCACAGGGCCCAATAGAGGACGTCAGGCTCTCAGACCAACCATATTAAAGTATGCTTCTGATTGTTTGGTCAGACAGATTCACATCAATGACCGGCTGGATGTCATTTTATAGGGCTATAGCAGTGATCATCCTGTCCCCCCTTGCTCAAATTGTTCCTTTCTAAGGGGTTAAGGACCTTGTCCTTGTCCAGTTCTCCTAAAGTAACTAACCTCTCCTGAAATTTTCTCCACACACTTAAGACTGTGGTTGGAGACACAGCAAACCTGGCAATGGCATGTATTGATGTGCCATCCTGCAACCTCTGTAGGGTCTGTGGTACTAATGGTGACACAGCCCCTAGCAGAAATCAGTCAGAAAAGTCTATGATAATCAATATGTGAATATCCTCCACTTATAAAACCATTCCTGCTTTAGAATTTGTCTTATTGCTGCTCCACTAGTGCACATGTTGCTAATTTTATTAACAACAAAGCAGTTAAAACTGTTTAACACCCCCACATACACAGACATGCTCAAACGCACAACTACTTAACTGACAAGATTAATATCCCATAAGTTATCCCAGAATTAAGTTGATGTTATGCTCGGAACAATTAATACACTCATTTTTTTCTTTATTCAGATTGTACTGTGTCCTGTTATTGTGGCAGTGTTGGCAGCTTGGCACAAACAGACATATGAATCAGCATTTTCCAACTTTTGGCAAGAGTTTATTATAACTAATTTAATATATTGTGGTGAGGCCAGCCTCTTCAGCTAACAGCAGGGTGGGTGTGACTTCCTCAGTGGCACCCAGTATGCACTGCAGGTATCCATTTGTTTATAATTTGAGATGAGATAAAACAAAATGATATGTTGTTTGTCAAGCTTTTAATATTGAACATAATGGTTCAGCCATAATATCTGGATAAACAAGGTTTTATTGTCTTTTTAAATATATATAGTGGTGTACAGTATACAGTGAAACAAAACAATGTTACCCAGGACCAAGGTGCTACATAATACAATAAACTTCACGACATAAAGTGCATGTGTGCAGCATGTGAAATACAGGACAATAAATACAGAAACAAAAAACAATATACATAACAATAAACAATAAGTACGAGGTAGCAGCGCAAATATCTCACTGATAGTGTGGGCAGAAATGTGTAGATATGTTCATTATTCAATAAAAACGGTGTAAACAATATGTCCATTGTTCAATATAAACCGTGTAAACAATATGTGTAGCAGCAGTTTTTGTCCATATTTGGTGTGATTTGTAACCATAGTATTCACGTTATTGTGTAATTGAAAGATGGAGATTGTGTGTGTGTTTTAGTCCAGTCATTTATATGTGCAGTTGTTCATTCCAGACTCTGGTTGTTTATAAGTCTAATAGCTTGGGGGCAGAAACTATTGCACAGCCTGGTTGTAAGGGCCCGAATGCTTTGGTACCTTTACCCAGATGGTAGAAGGGTGAAGAGTGTGTGTGAGGGGTGTGTCAGGTCATCTACAATGCTGGTTGCTTTGCGGATGCAGCGTGTGGTGTAAATGTTTGTGATGGAGGGGAGAGAGACGCCGATGATCTTTTCAGCTGTCCTCACTATGCGCTGCAGGGACTTGCGTGCCGAAACGGTGCAGTTTCCAAACCAGGCAGTGATGCACCTGCTCAGGATGCTATCGATGGTTCCTCTGCAGAATGCGTTGACGATGGGAGGTGGGAGATGTGCTTTCTTCAGCCTTCGCAGGAAGACGCTGCTGGGCTTTTTTGGTTATGGTGCGGGTGTTGAGGGACCAGGTGAGATCCTCTACCAGAGGAACTTTGTGCTCTTAAAGATCTCTTCAGCAAAGTGGTCAATGCTTAGTAGAGAGTGATCTCGCCTTGTCTTTCTGATGTCAACAACCATCTCCCTGGTCTTCTCTATGTTTAGAGACAGGTTGTTGGTTCTACACCAGTCCGTTAACCGTTGAACTTCCTCTCTGTATGCAGATTCGTGGTTCTTGCTAATGAGACCCACCACAGTCCTGTCATCTGCAAACTTGATGATGTGGTTTGAGCTGTGCATTGCTGCACAGTCATGAGTCAACAAACTGAGCAGCAATGGACTAAGCACACAGCCCTGGGGGCCCCAGTGCTCAGTTCTTAAAGCTCTTACTGCTGCCAAGTCAGCATATCTTTCCAAAATAATAGAAGATAATAAAAACAACCCGCGATTTCTGTT
>JAVSBV010151723.1:0-15258 GCA_033117975.1 Parotocinclus spilosoma
CATTTTAGGGAGTTTTTCCTTTCCACTGTCGCCCTAGGCTTGCTCAACTTGGGATTGGCCTTTTAAGACAGTGTAATCTTGTGAAGCTGCTTTGAGACAATGCTCCATTGTAAAAAGCGCTATATAAATAAAATTGAATTGAATTGAATTCTTAGAAAGGCTGAGAAGCTGCTCTGCTGCCTGATCCATGTGGCATTTTGGCATTTGGCATGTCATAAGCATTTTAGTAAAGCCCCAGGGATGTGTGTTAACTTGGGGGGGAAAAAAGGGTATAATATGTCACCTTTAAATCTGGTTCCATCGCTGTGTTTTGGTAAACAACACAAGTGACGTGGCGCTCCTGCCGCACGGCGCCGCAAGAAAATAATGACACCCCATGAGACTACTACTACCAGTTTCCTACTGAGATAATACTCCTACAGATTAGCCTGCTCTGTGCCTCATTTCATTACCGTAGCGTCTCCAAACTACAGGTAGATAAACCGAAATCGAGTCCATGTGCGAAGTTTCAACGCAAACGGTGGCTTAGAGCCTCGTCATGAGGCCTCCCAAAACCACTCACCGCTGAACTGTGGGCTTGGTGGGAGGAGCACAGGTGGGGGTGATTGGCATGTGATTCTGTTCCCCTCGATGGTGGCAGGCTGAGCAGGCAAAGTTCCAAAGGCGCAGGACAGTGACTCGTCTACAGACAACGCAGGCAGCGGCTGCACACTGAAAGAGACCTGAAAGAGAAAGAGGAGGATGTTACATGAAAAACATGTTCTTTGTTGTTGTTGTTTTTTTTTTAAAATCCGGTGAACGTTGCCAAGGCTCCTCTGAACGCTGAGCAGAAATCGAGCCAGTTATTTCTTGAGCGGAAAGCCAGAATTTTCTCGCCTTGCAATGTGGCGCATGAATGGAAGATTATTCAGATTTACAGCACGTGCCGTCAGGCTGCTGCACTCAGCCGCCCATGAGTAATGAGTAAATTGGGGAGTGCTGAGGCGAACGACGTGTCAGACTCTCTCATGCTGACAGACAACTAATTTCATAACTACTCATTACAGTGGCAGCGGTCAAAACAGAGGCGCGCCGATCGCTCTCCGAGTGCACGCTGAAGCGCTCTGCTACAGACGGTGTCATTTCTGCTTCAGCGTCAGGACCCGCTCACGTGGGAGCCGAGGTGTGAAGCTCGAAATTAAACGTCCCGGGAATATGCCAGTGTATTTAATTGAGCCTCTTACCACACTTGTGTCTAAGTTTAGATCGCTCCAAAACACAAACACTGCAAACATGTCACGCGGTGCCTGCCAAAAGTACTGGCACAGCAAAGTTATAGACGAAATGGCTTAAGCGCAGAGCAAAACAAGAGCGAAATAAATGAGATCACTGTCAAAACCAGCTCCAAATCAGGGCTTTCCTCCAAGCAGAGGCATTTAGTGTCCATACATTTCTCATCCGTGTCACACACTCTGTCTAAAAAATACAAAAAAATGACCCATTACCTGTTTAACTGTCTTTTAATGCCATCCAGTCAGAACACACAGTTTGTTATTATAATACAGTGGAATTTCAACGCCTCTGCACTGGAACAATTCGGGCACAAACGAAAAGGAGCACTCAGTGGTGTGATCTTCCATAGACATCGAACAGAATCCAGTCCAGTTGGTGGCAATAATGTTCCAATATGATGCAGCAACCCCAAAAACCCAAAAGAATGGATTTTTGCAGGTGATGCATGGAAATAAAGAATTTGGCAGAAACAGAAAGCAATATTTTAAAGCCATCTAATTAAACACCGAAACCAAACCATTTGATTTGTTTACATGTAAATTTAACAGACGATTTTCAGAGTGCATGTGGCGAGATGAAGCATTTGGTTCCTAAGCTTCATGTTGTTTGTTTAGCGCAGTCTAATTTTTTCTGTTGCTGCGGCTCAGACCGGCTCGTATGCATTTTTAAATACCATATCTCTTTAACATTTACAATATCTTGCCATTTCTATCATTTTTGATGATGTGATTTAAAGAATTAGGAGCCAACCTTAATAGAGTCGAATCCCCACACAACTGAATCAACTGAACCTCAAATTCAGGTAAAATAACTATAAAAAAAAGAATAATTTGTCTTTAATGTTTGGCTTCCTACTAGTAGCTTGGTGCTGGATTCACCTACTTACAAGTTTAAAGTATTTAAAAGGTGAGACTGCATTACCTGTTCTAGAAATTAGTGTTTCTTTAAGTGGACTCTTTTCCTCTTGGTTGTGTGCAGCCAACGAGGTACATTTATTTATGGTTACATTTCCTTGTGTGTGTTTATATTTTGGTTCTACAGTGTGTCTGATCACAGTGTGTTGTGTGCTTGTTTTGTCCAGTATTTGAAAAGTTGGATTTGATGACTTAAGTGCATTACGTGTAAAAGAAGAAGAAATCCATCAGTAACTGAAGATACACGAGGTTGTGTTTTTCTGGCGAAAGTAAGATGTTTAGGATCTGATGCATTATATGTATCATTAGCATGACATTTGAAACCACACCTGGTGTGGAGTCTGCGTGGGTTTACTCCAGGTACTCTGGTTTCCTTCAACAGTCCGAAGACATGCATTATATATACACAGTCGAATCCGGTTAACTGGACCACTGGTTAATGGGACCAGCCGCTTATCCTAAAGTCCCGAAACAAATCCTATTATATACGTGTAATGTTATTTGCTTATTTGGACCAAAATTCTGTTTAAATCGGACCAAAGAACGTGAGAGCGAATAAGAAAAAGAAGCCACGAGTCGCCACCTAGGGGATGCAAAAAAAATCTGCGATTTATGGGAGGATTTTTGGGATCCCCGGGAGAAAATCAGGAAATCCGAAAAGTTGCGCTGACAAGAGCATAACCAGCGGGAGGTGAACACGCCCACAACTTTCTTGATTTTGTTCAAATGCAGTCCGTCAAGAGAACGCGTCAGATCACACTGGATAAGTTCTTCAAACTTTGACTGGAATTTAGTAAGAATTTGTTTTTACAGTATTATGTTTTGCATGCTGAGTACCTATGCATTGTGTTGTATATTGTTTCGAAAAACTTTTGCAAATTTATTTTTCAATGAACAAAGTTCGTAAGCAACAGTAGTTCTTGTTTGTACGTTCGCTATATGTATAAATCGCACAATAAAGGTTTAATAAACATTTAATATGTTACATAGCACGACCCAGTCTTGTAACATAGGTCATGTTGGTTTAATCTGACGATCGCGTCCCGATGTGGTCCCATTAACCGGAATCAACTGTATTTGGTCTCACATTAAGCACAAACTATTTGGAAACCATTTTAAGCTAATCTTCTTTCTCTAAAGTGTGTTCGACAAGTTTAATCACAATCATTAAATTAAAAATTAAGGGAAAAGTCTATCCTGAAGTTATAATACTAAGTCTATTAGTTCAACACTATTGTCCTGACCACTTGCTGTTGACGCCAATAAAAGCTAAATATTTGCCAATTTTGGGTTTGGTCCATTGTTATTCCTGTGACTGTATATGTAAGTGTATAATATAGCATCAAACCCCAGAGTACATCCATGAAGCATGGACAGATGTGCAATTTACAAACTGAAAATATGTTAAAAATGCAGACCACCAATCATTAAGAGCAGCTTCAAACTATTTTAGCTACATTTAATGCAGCGTAGCATGCTTTTACTTTTGTACATGTACATGGCGTGCAACAAAAGTCGGTATAAAATAGACCAATATTTTAGAAACGAAAAAGAACGCAAACAAAGTTCCATTACCAGAAGATCTGCTGCTCCCTCAGTCACGGCCAATCAACACTTATTACAAAAATAAACATATGGTATATGGAATGGATTTTGACTCTAAAGTCTGACATTAAACAAAACCTATTGTAAATGAAAAAAGAATAATCCTTAGAATCGAAGTGTTATTAATTAGCACTGGGCACTAGAGCATTCAACTGACCAAACAATGCACAAAAGCTGGGCGTATGAACGTTACTGGCATAAATGATACGTATGTTTGAACAGTACAAAAGAGAAGAGTGTGGCTTTACCCCATGACATTCCTGGCAGCCACAATGACACAGTCCACAGAGAAAACAGAGAAAGAGAGGAACGACAGAAGAACATTTACGGAAAGAGCCATAAAAACAGAGAAACACAGCACATGAAATGATTAGTCTATTCAATTGTGCAGTATCTCACAAAAGTGGGTACACTCCTCACATTATTATAAATAACTATTTTGATACAATATAAAGCAGTCAGTCAGCTTGTATAACAGTGTAAATTTGCTGTGCCTTCAAAATAACTCAACACAGCAATGTCTAAACTGCTGGCAACAAAAGTGAGTACACCCCTAAGTGAAAATGGTCAAATTGTGCCCAAAGTGTCAACATTTCTTGTGACCACCATTATTTTCCAGTTTTCTTGGGTATGGAGTTCATTAGAGCTTCACAGGTTGCCACAGGAATCCTCTTCCACTCCTCCATGATGACATCACGAAGCTGGTGGTTGTTAGAGACCTTGAGCTACTCCACCTTAAATTTGAGAATGCCCCACACATGCTCAATAGGGTTTGAATCTCGGGACATGCTTGACCCTCAGTTTTTTTTTGCAAGGCAGTGGCCATCTTGGAGGTGTGTTTGAGGTTGTTATCATGTTGGAATACTGCCCTGCAGCCCAGTTTCTGAAGGAAGGGGATCATGCGCTGATTCAGTATGTCACAGTACATGTTGGTATTCATGGTACATACTTTTGTTTGCCGTTTATTTTAAGGGCACAGCAAATTTACACAAGCTGTAGACTGACTACTATACTTTTATGTATCAACGAGTCATATCTTCAGTGTTGTCCCATGAAAAGATAGAATAAAATATCTACAAAAATATGAGGGGTGTACTCCCTTTTGTGAGATACTGTATTTAAATAAGCTTTAAGAAACAGGAATAGCACTTCAATAACGATGTTATTGCGTTACAAATAAAACTGCAACATTCATTTTTTTATTCAAAAGAGACTGCGTATTGCAAACCCTATCAAAACAATCTGATCGTATACTGTCCTGCATAAATGGTTTTGCCACTGCTGGTCATTGAAAACTTGCTGAGATTGCATACGACAACATTTCTTCAATAGAAAATAGACAAAACATGTCGGGAGTCTAGGGGCACCCAAGACTGGATTTATCCATTTGCACTTCAGCACTATGAAAGTCCCAGAAGACTATAATTTCAGAGACTGAATACAACAAAGAAAAAGTATGTGGACAAACCTTAAGGGCTTATATTACATCCCAATATACTGGAAAGGACTGCAATACTTCAACGGCCAGGCAAGCTGTCCAGGGGACACCTCTGCCTGTGACCAGTGATTTTTGAGTTAGGTTTCAGAGACTCCCAGGTGACCCTGATCAGGAGGAACCAGGACGATTTGATTTGACTACTGATAATCCTGTCTACTTAGTTATAAGAACTTCAGTGTGATCAATGGTATTGTCACGGATGTTGTCACAAATGTTGGCACCACCCTGGTTTACTATTTACTATTATCCAAGCTTATTAAACTACCCAAATAGATTTGGAACTGGAACATAATTGATAAATAATAAAACCAACCATGAAAAGCAGTCCCAGACTACCATTCATCTTTCACCAACCTTTATAGTTGGCACCATGCATTCAAGTTCTTCCACCAAACCTATATTTAACATTCAGACAGCCAAATAGTGTTTATCCATTTTGTCCAGCTCTGAATCTTGGAATAATTGATCTAAATCCATGAAGTTCCTGACATAGTTATAGAACTGATGTAGCTTTAAGAGGCAATCACAACAATTTCATTATAGTTGTTTCAAATTTAAGAGTTTCTAGTGTTGTCTATAAAAACTACATGAATGTTCTGTTCCTGTTTGCAATAGATTGAGGCTGAAATACACAATCTCAGTCATCAAAGGGGGTTGTCTACATGCTTTTGGCCACATAACTATATAACTTTAAGTATAAGTATATAACTTTTTTTTTAAATGCAAAAAAATTGAATGAAACCACCATTTTGTAGGGAAGCACTTACGTCAGAGCAAATGCAATGAGAGCTCCGACCACCACAATAAAGTCCAGAATGTTCCACAAGTCTCTGAAGTACGAACCATCATGCAGAATCAAGCCCTGGTCAATCATCTAGTAAATTAACAAATTAATACAAAGTCTTTAATATTATAGTAGAGTGCAAACAGTCATACATTAAGTAGAAAGCTTCAGTAAAACGTTTCAGTTTGGAAATACCTTAATAATCATTTCAAATGTGAACACGCCGGTGAAAACGTAATCAAAGTAACGTAGCACCTGGAAAAAGAAACAAGTTCAACTTGATCAGTCACATTGTCATTAGAGCTAAAGTTTTACTAAGGTAGTACTGGGGTAACAAAGCACATAGAGAATATCAATAGTTTGAATTTTACATTTAAGTCATTTAGCAGACGCCCTTATCCAGAGCTACTTATAATTAATACGAATAAGGTTATACAATCCAAGCAATTGTGGGTTAAGGGCCTTGCTCAGGGACCCAACTGTGGCAGAGGTGGTGTATGAACCCAGGAGCTTCTGGTCCATAGTCCAGTACCTTAACTACAAGGCCATCACAGTCCCATTTAGAAATGCTAAATTAGTACTGTGGTCACTTAAGGGCACTTTTTAATGCAGAATAGCTATTGTCATGATTCCAAATATTATAAAATATAGCAATGTGGTAGCAATAAAAGTTTGTTTCTACTGAATTTAATTTGTTAAAACCTAGCCCATTGGTTACAAAGTATGTCACTGTTTCACAAGTTTTAAATAGACAATAGCTAGCTTAGTGCTACGATAACAAGTCACTGTATAAATAGAAAATTTACAGAGATAGTTTGTTTTAAACCAAAGAAGCAAGCATATCACTAGTACATGTAAGACAAAAAGTTTTCTTCTTATAGAAAAATCCTGCTTCTGTTTATGTCTGATAAATGCTAATACTAAAGCTAATCTGGCAGTTAGCTTACTGAGATGCTATTCAGAAACATCCAGAGATCCTTGTATTTTTAAAGTACAGCAAATGATGTAGAACATTTCCAAGGTCATTTCTAGTCTGTTCTACATTGATGTGTTTATTAATGAGAAAAAATATATATTTGTATTTGTATCTTATAAAAGATTATAAAAATACCTTAGTTACTTTAAAACACATGTTCAAAAGGAATTTAAATCTAAAGTATCTCACCAAAGTAAGTACGCCAATGACATTTTTTTCACTTCTTTTCACGGGACAACACTAAAGATTTGACCCTTCAAAAAGTGTCTATATTCTTGTGGCCACCATTATTTTCCAGCACTAATTTTAACTCTCTTGGGAATTCCATTCATGACATCACAGAGCCGGTAGATGTTAGAGACCTTCCGATTGAGAATTAGGGTTTAGATCTGGGGACATGCTTGACCCTCAGTTTCTTTAGCAAGGCAGTGGTCATCTTGGAGGTGTGTTTGGGGTCGTTATTATATTGGAATGCTGCCCTTGCAGCCCAGTTTTTTTTAAGGGAGGGGATTGTGCTCTGCTTCAGTATGTCACAGTACATGTTGGCATTCATGGTTCCCTGGATGAACTGTAGCTCCCCACAGCCAGCAGCACTCATGCAGTCTTAAACCATGACATTCCCACCAACATGCTGTAGGCAAGACACACTTGTCTTTGTATTTCCCACTTGGTTGCAACCACACACACTTGACACCATCTGAACCCAATACGTTAATTTTGGTCTCATTGGTTCCATTAATCCATGTCCTTAGTCTGCTCATCTTTTGCAAACTATATGCACGCTTTCTTATGCATCATTTTTAGTAGAGGTTTCATTCTGGGACGACGGCCACACAGACCAGTCTGATACAGTGTGTGGCATATGGTCTGAACACTGACTAACCTCTGCAGCAATGCTAGCAGCACTCATAAGTCACTAGAGTGCATCCTTTTTTACTAGAGTCCCTACTCCCTCACTAGGGTCCGTACTCTTTTACTAGGGCTCCCACTTCCTTACTAGGGTCCGTACTCTTTCACTAGGGTCCGTACTCTTTCACTAGGGTCCGTACTCTTTCACTAGGATCCCTACTCCCTCACTAGGGTCCATACTCTTTCACTAGGGTCCCTACTCCCTCACTAGGGTCCGTACTCTTTCACTAGGGTCCCTACACATTCACCAGAGTCCATACTCTTTCACTAGGGTCCTTACTCCCTCACTAAGGTCCGTACTCTTTCACTAGGGTCCCTACTCCCTCACTAGGGCCCGTACTCTTTCACTAGGATCTGTACACATTCACCAGAGTCCATACTATTTCACTAGGGTCCTTACTCCCTCACTAGGGTCCGTACTCTTTCACTAGGGTCCCTACTCCCTCACTAGGGTCCGTACTCTTTCACTAGGATCCGTACACATTCACCAGAGTCCATACTCTTTCACTATGGTCCTTACTCCCTCACTAGGCTCCGTACTCTTTCACTAGGGTTCCTACTCCCTCAACAGGGACTCTATTTTTAAAAGCCAACCTCTGGATATGACACTGAGGATGTTTAGTCGACCTGTTCTGAGTGGAACCTGTCCTGTTAATCCGCTGTATGCTTTTGGCCACCGTACTGCAGCTCACTTTCAGGGTGTTGTTTATTTTCTTATAGCCATCTTTTTGTAGAGCAACATTTTTTTCAGATCCTCAGATAGTTCTTTGCCATGAGTTGCCATGTTGAACTCCCACTGACCAGTATGAGAGAGTGTAAGAGCGATAACACACTCTAATGAAATGTTACACCCCTGTAGTGTACAACACGTGATACTGCGGATGAAAAATGGCTAATTGGGCACAATTGGACCATTTTCACTTAGGGGTGTACTTACTTTTGTTGCCAGCAGTTTAAACATTAATGGCTGTGTGTTAAGCTATGTTTAGGGCACAGCAAATGTACACAGTTATACAAGCTGTAGACTGACTACTTATTTTGTATTAACGTGTCATATCTCCAGAGCTGTCCCATGAGATAATGAAGGGGTGTATTTACTTTTGTGAGACACTGTACTTATTATAATAGTATTAACAGAGTAAATATGTTACCCTGTTCCGCTCGGAGTTAGTGCACACAGGATCCTCTGCGGCTAAGGCGATACTGCTAGCCACAATCACGAGTAGAATGGTCATCTCAAAGTAGCGCAGGGTCACGACATAGTGACATATTCGTCTGATTCTAGGGTCAAAAAAATGAAAACTCAGTTAACTAACTTTTTTAAGTTAGAAAAGGCTTTCAAGCCAGTTCCATTAAGTTAAGGAAAATCCACTGCTCCAATAAAATGCACGTAAGCTCACGGGTTTTTGCTTTTGAAAATGAACATGCTATCTGGTGCCTCAAGTTTAGACACTTTGGTTGGATGATCATCTGCTTCGTCTTCATCGTTGTCGTCATCATCATCATCATCATCATCGCCGTCTCTGCTGGTCCTCTCTGAGTGACCTGCTTCCACTTCCTTAAAAGTTACTACAAAAAATCACAAGACATTCAGAAGAAAGTCAAATCCATAATCCATATTCTTGCCTTGTAGATGACACAATTATGTTAATAACATAATTGGGTGCAGTGTTAATTTGGGTTTGACTTATGAATTTTGTTTTCATTTTTATTGTACTCCCTACATACTATATACTCAACAATGACATTATGAGGTACGCCCCGTTTCTAGACTCATTTCCACGTACCATACAGAAGCACATTGTAGTTCTGAAATTCCAGACTGTATCCAATCTGTTTCTCTATATACTTTATTAGTCCCTTTGTTAGAACTTAAATAGTTAGAATCCCCACAGCTCAGGTACTGTTTGGGTAGTGGATCATTCTCAGCACTTACCAGTTTTTTGCTGGTATAAGCCAAATATAGCAGTGCTGCTGGAGTTTTTACGCACTGTGCACTTTATTAGACATATCTACCATATTGCTCCATATTAATCCATGTAAATATAAAGTCAGCATATCATCTGTTCTTGCGTTGAGTGTACTAACTGCTCGGTGGGTAGCACCACTGCCTCACAACAAGAAGGTCCTGGGTTCAATCCCAGGGTGGAGCGGTTTGGGTCCTTTCTGTGTGGAGTCTGCATGTCCTCTCTGTGTCTGCATGGGTTTACTTCGGGTACTCCGGTTTCCTCCCACAGTCCAAAGACATGCGTGTTGGGTTAACTGGCATCTCCAAATTGTCATTGACTTGTGTATGCAAAACACCCCAGCTGTGTAACTGGAAACAATGGCAAACTACTCCACTATCCTGCCAAATACTTCATGGCTCACATCAATGAAGGACAGAAATGTGTGGAGAGTGAGAGTCGGCTGCGACTGTACAGTTAATCCCATCCCCAAGTTTTAATGTATAGGCCACATTAAACATCATAACATGATGCATTCAACTTATGATTAATTGTAAATCAGGGAACACTTTACATTACAACTACAGTGTGGATTTTATGGGGGGCTGGAACAGATTAATTAAATGTACTATATTCTCTATAGGACAAATTTGCTCTGTACTTGTTTTTTGTTACTTAATAAGCCTTCTGGAACAAATGATCGTTAATCATGCTACCACTGTATATACATCTATGCTGGTCTGTTCTTTATCTGTAGCTTTCCCGTGCATGTTTTTTTTTTGTTGTTAAAAATATTACAAATGTGGGGGTGCACTTGTGAGCACCGTTGACCCAGGGCTCTGCCTGTGTGGGTTTACTCTGGGTACTCCAATTTACTCCTACATTCCAAAGACATGAGATTAACTAGTGTTTTCAAAGTTCCCTTAGTGTGTGTATGAGTGTATATCACCTACACCCTGTCAAGAACTGTTCCTGTCTTGTGCCCTGTGTTGCTGGCTAGCACCTGCTTTCGAACAGCCCTAACTAGGATTAAATGGATAAGAGACCCATTTTACACATGTTCTACTTACCACACCACAATGTTCCACCGTGAAGCTGAATCCATTTCAGTCTGTCACAATCTATGCAAACCTGCTTCTTGACTTTCAGAGTAATAGCATCCCACACAATCACACAACCATCAGAACTACAGGAGTAGACATGAGCATGGCTTGGAAAAGATGAAAAAGACGGTTTAGCTTGACACAAGAGCAGAATACAAATGTCATTACTTTTAAATTATATGTATTCTGATGCTTGACTATGTGTATTTATTAATTTATGTGTTGGCATAAAACACTAAACTTCAATCTGTGAGATTTGGACTGGCCTTAAGTTTTATCTGAAGCTGAAGAGCTAATGCAGTGCTGCCATCTGCTGGAGATTAACAAGACTTGCAACATATTTCATATTTCATCATTATTTCATGATGTTCTCAATCAAATATTTTAAGAGCATAAGAAATTGAAGTGTCCTATTCCTATTCCTGCATTGTGACAAGAGGACAGATATAGTTAATATAATCACAGGCGTAGCTGTCTAAACAAGCTCATTAATACATGGTAACGCATGGAAGCGTTACTAATGTCACACTATGGGATTTAGGTCAGGGGCTTAGATAATGGCAGAAGCTTGATTTTATGTCCAGTCCTTTTTGTATTATCTGGAGTTATGTTTATGTTATGCATTATTTCTTATCAGAACATATCTGCCTCATTCTGGTTAAAGGTGTATGGTGAGTTAAGACACCATTCAGATCTATGCATGTTGCATTACACTGATACACACTTACTAGTTGGCAGTTGCAAGTTGGGAGTTCACATTGTGGGGGTTACCCATATTTATTTAGGGCATTAGGTTTTGTAAGGGCTCACTGCTTATTCACTGGGGACAGACCCTGTTTAATAATTGAATTTACACAAAACAGCATATCTAAGTCATTTAAAACCAATCTGATACAATAATCACCTGAACCGGTGTTTACTCTCCTCCAGAGCAAAGTCCATAACCTCAGCCCGATGCACAGTCAGCTGCTTATGACACGACATGCTGAGAGGACTAACAATGTAGATCACAGAATCCTGAGAGCCAATCCATACCTGGTCTTGATTCAGTCCCAGCATGCAATTCTAGGCATGAATAATAAAAAGGAAATGTGACAGAAATCTCCTCCACATTCTCCACAACAGGAACAAAGTGAAATGTTATGAAGAGGAGCTATCAAGTGACAACAACAATAAAATATTTTTGTGAAACCTCATATCTGCAAAACTATAAAACAGCTAAAGCATGTCTAAATCAATAGTTTAATAGTCTAATCAAAAGTTTAAAATACATGATAAACATATTTAACATTTTTTGTGCAGAGACATTGCTAGAAGTGCCGCTGTTTATACATTCACAATCAGTATTGATTTTTGATCAAAAGGTGTGTGGTTTGAATAATGTAGAGTTGCCAGTTCAGCAAATTTCTTTACTAAACTGTCCGCATTTACCTTATGGACTGTATGGATCACTTATGTAAAGAAATTCAGACATTATTTGTTTTATTTATACACTATGTATATTAAACAGTTATACAAAAGTGCATTTTAACTATTGCACTGCTAGTTGTCTCACCAGTGGTTTCAATCCTACTTGGATGCAGTTCTGTTGCATCGTCCAGCTAGTAGCATCAAACACAACAACAGTCCCGTTGTTAAGTGCACACCACAACTTAGGGGTTCCATCCACATCAGAGTTTGAGACAGATAAATGTCCTAAGAGACAAGGTAGACAGAATCGGGTCACATTATTGTGTTGTATTAGGCATTCTTGATACTGTTTATATTAAAAAATATAAAAAATATATTGCTCTGAGGTCAGCATTATACAGTGAGGAAAATAAATATTTGATACACTGCCAATTTTGCAAGTTTTTCCACCTACAAAGAATGAAGAGGTCTATCATTTTTATCGTAGGGACACCTCAACTGTGAGAGACAGAATCAACCAAAAATCCATAAAATAACTTTGTATGATGTTTAAATAATTTAAATGTTTCTTGCCTAAAATAAGTATTTGATACAAGAAAAAAAACAGAACTTAATATTTGGTACTGAAGCCTTTGTTTGCAATTACGGAGGTCAGACATTTCCTGTAGTTCTTGACCATGATTTTGGCCCTGTCCTCTATACAGATCTTCTCCAGATCTTTCAGGTTTCAGGACTGTCACTGTCGGGACTTGAGTTTCAGCCACTCTTTGTGTAAGTTCTTCTACTTAGAAAAATGATAAAGGTCTGTAACTTACATCATAGGTACACTTCAACTATGAGATTTTTTTATTATTATTTATTTGTAAATTATGGCGGAAACGGTCAAATGTTTCCTGTAAGTCTTCACACTGTAGCTGGTATTTTGGCAAAATTTCTCCATGCAGATCTCCTCTAGAGCAGTGATGTTTTGGGACAATACTTTCACTGATGGAAGGAGGTTTTGGCTTACAATCTCACAATGCATGGCTCTATTCTTCCCTTAACACAGAGCAGTCATCCTGTCCCCTTTGCAGAAATACAGCCACAAAGCATGATGTTTCCACCCCTATGCTTTACAGTAGGTATGCTGTGCATAGGCTTTCCTCTATGGGTGGGAGATCGTATGCTGTTGCTGCTCCCACCCTCTGGAACTCTCTTCCTTTATTCATTAGGTCCGCATCAACAACTGAAGAATTTAAATGTCTTCTAAAAACCTTCCTATTTGCCTCTTCTATTTAATGTTTGCTGTGCCTGCTTGTTTTGAACTGTGCATCTTGTTGTGTAAATTATGTAGATTTTTTTGTTTGTGTTAATTGCTGTAAAGCAACCTTGGGTTTGAGAAAGGCGCTATATAAATTAAACTTATTATTATTATTATTATTATTATTATTAATAAATCAGCTTATAATAATTTTGATCAAGGGAGATTATCAATGGTCTTCCATTTTCTTACAATTGCTCTCAAAGTTGATTTATTCACACCAACCTGCTCGCCTATTGTAGATTCACTATTCCCAGCCTGGTGCAGGTCTACAATTTTCTTCCTGGTTTTCTTCGACAGCTTTTTAGTCTTGGCCATGATTGACTTTGGAGTCTCTAACTGTTTAAGTCTGTACACTGGTGTCTTTAATACAGATAATGTGGTAAAACAGGGACCATTGATATAGATAACGAGTGGACGACAGAAGAACTTCTTAAAGAAGGAGTTACATGTCTGTGAGAACCAGAAATCTTGCTAGTTTGTCAGTGACCAAATACATTTTTCCACCATAATTTACAAAATAAATTCTTTAAAAATTCTACAATGTGATTTCCTGTATTGTTTTTTTTTGTCTCTCATAGTTAAAGTGTACCTATGATGAACATTACAGACCTCTCTCATCTTTCTAAATAGGAGAACTTCCACAATCGGTGACTGACTAAATACTTGTTTGCCCCACTGTAAATTATACACAAAGGGAACGGCCCTAAACATGTTTTCACTGCTTCCCATTCAAAATAAACCCTGGAGTTCTATACTATTACACAATACATTAGTACCATATAGCAAGAGTAACAAATTTAGCATTTACCAAATATTTTCAATTCCAGACTTTTGATAAAACATAAACATATCTACCTATACATATCAAACATATCTAACCAAAGTATTCTGGCACATTATTAAAGAACCATGTAATGTTCATAATGAAGCAATGCACTTATACCTGGAGTATAGAGCAGTACATTTATAGTTTGCGGTGTGGTTAAGCACAGAGATGGGTTTATTCTATGCTTTATTGCTTCTGCTGTTGTTTTAGGCAACATCATGGAAGCTAAAAAACACGTAAGAGAGAAACACATTTTGTAAGAAAACTGTTGAAAAATATCAAAACATTAAAATTATCTCATCTGATTAAAAGGATTCACAGATTTACCTGAACTATAAGCATAATAAAATTCTAAAAAAAAGAATGGATAAAATTGAGAATTTGAGAACCAGTTTTCATGAATGCTCTGTGTAAAATTGGAGTTTATTCGAGTCAAAACAAGCGTCTTATCTGTTTTTTCGGCACCCATCTTATCTATGGTTTGGCCTTATCTATGGAGGCCGGGCCGTAGAGAATGAAAAACTCCCCCAGAAGATTCCGCTGCTATGGATACTGGCATCTAGCCCTGCTTTACCATGGACTGCTGAGATGGTTTGCCTGGACGTGGTTTGCTGTGTCTATAGACACGGACTGGTGCTTCGGGCAAGCGACTCTTTGGCTCCCCCTCTCTTCCAACCTATGAACACGCCTTCCATTTCTGCTTCTCCCCCAC
>JAVSBV010151742.1:0-15258 GCA_033117975.1 Parotocinclus spilosoma
TATAAATAAACCAACACATTTTATGATGTAGGCCGGAATTGAGCTTCCCCTCCTTGAAAGACCAGCATCCGCCACTGGTGTAAACTGACATTCCCTGAAGCAGAATAATTATATTTGCTAATAAAGCTAAATGGTTTCTCCACTCTTGATTGCTTTCCCATCAAAAGTGTGCAAAAGTCAATTACAATCAAATAATGAGATCTGTGTTTGCTAGGCCTATCCAACAGTAAAGGGCACAAGGTGGGAAAGACAGGTCGTCAGTCATTTGCAGGGCACATGCATACACACTTGCAGACTTTAGGGACAACTGGTGCATGTCCTTATGCACCAAGAGGAAACAGTCCTCGAGAATTGTCAGAAATTTCTAAAAACTGTCCTGGCCGCTTAGTATAAAACAGTGTTATTTCACGCTAGATTTTAAAAAGTGAATTCCAAGGAGACGTCGCGTATCGTTGTGACATGCATTCATTACCACCTGGTGGCACGGAGTTGTAATGCATGAGCAAGGGAAAACACTGAATGTACTTACTACTGGGCTGAGAACCCTGAGATCCACTGGATCACCCAATATATTTATGGCCACTAGTGCAACCTGGAATTAGAGAATGAAAGTATAACAAAAATTAGGGGATACTTCAAACTGAAAAGTCCAAAAATGAAATATCCTTGAATATACATTGTAATATAATTATTGTGAGCAGTGTAGCTCAAATGAAAACATTTTCATTATTGAGTTGATACAGAACAAATCTCTTGACATTCTATATATATTATACTCATATTGGATTTTCTATCATTTCTTTAGTTGACTACTTTTACTTCCTAAGATCTGTTTACTTTGTTTGTGTCCATGCATAGCATGCTATAGCATGGTAATGTGTATGAATAGCGCAGTATATCCCCATATGGTACATCTGGTTTTATTCACTCGAGCAAAAAGCCATCGCTGTGTAATAATGTATAACATGTCTGTTTCACTGCCTAAACAGAGCTGTGCTAAAACATGCAGCAACATATACAGTACTTGTGATTTGTGATACAATGTACACTAATACTCACACCCAAAGAATAACATTTTATAAAACGCACTTTCTGAAGATTTAGGTAAACAAAGGACCTGGTTATAGATGTTGTACTGGTTTTGATGGTTTCTGTGAAAGGTAAGTTTCAGGTATGTCCCAATGGCATCCAGATGCACAGACTTCAGCTCTCGAGCTCTGAAAGCAGTCTTTTCATTGTTGGAGAGTGATACATAGCTAAATATAAAAGAGATCATAACAGTTCATGGCCAAGTTAACATACCGAGTTTTATGAACAGCAAATAGTAGTACTGCATACAAAATAACAGTCTATAGGCTTAAAGCTTCAATTAGTTTATTTGGCATTTCAAATGTGCTGTTGTGGCATTATTATGTTCAGTATATACTAAATCATTTTCACATTATACATTCAGTATCCTTAGTTGATAATATACTGTATGTAAATCTACTGTTATGTAAATATACAGGGTATTTGCACAAGAAAACTGCATGCAAACTATACGTAAATGCACCAGAGCACTACCATCTACACATCCAAAAAGCCACTTCATTTAAATCCTAAATTGTTACATACATGCTAAGCTTTTTAAATTTACAAAAACACAAAATAATCATAGAAAATAAAGCAATGACCGTAACGAGATTTCATTTTGAAGTATCCTCTAAATTTTGTGAGCAGTATAGTTGAATGTATGATAAACTTAGAGTGTATGATATCTCCAGAGTGTTTCTTGTTGCTGACTTTGTTCATAAGATGTGTGTGAATCACTGTGTTCACTAGCAATGGATTTCTAAAGGGTTCCTGAGCCCATGTACTAATATCCATTACAGAATATGTCAGTTTTCAATGCAGTGCCACTCGCATTCAATGTTGGTTTTTGGCCTTGTCGCTTACTTGCAGATATTTTTCTATATATTTTTCTACATCTTTTGATGGTATTATGAACTATAAATTCTCAAATGCACGATGAGAAATGTTGTTCTTAAGCTGTTGGACTTTTTGCTTAAGCAGTTGTTCATAAAGTGGTGAACCTTGCCCCATCCTTGCTTTAAAAGCCTTTCGGGGATGCTCCTTTTATACCCAATTATGAGACTCACCCATGGAATGTTCTAAAAGTGTTTTTAGGGCATTCCTCAACTTTCCAAGTCTTTCCTTGCCCCATCCCAACTCTTTTGGAACATGGCATTTATTTCCAAATGAGTTAATGTTTGCAAAAAACAATGAAGTTTAAAAATTAACCATATTGTGTTTATAATGTATTCAACTGAATATGGGTTGAAAAGGATTTACAAATCATATTCTGTTTTTTTATTTATGTTTTGCACAATGTCCCAACTTCATTGGAATTGGGGTTGTACAATCAAAATAAAAATATATGACATGTTGAATATATGACATGGATATATATGGGACTAAAGTTTTATTGTTGAAATATTTTTACAAGAAAGGTACGTCGTTTTCTTTGTTTACACTACAGAAATTAAAAGAAATATCTTCTGTCACATCAACAATCGCTAGCAAAATGAATTGTGACATCCCTACTAATGACTCGTGACTCTTAACCAAGGTAGTAGTAGCCGTAGCTGTAGTAACTGCTACACACCAGAATGTGAGTCAATACAGCAGCTTCTGTGCCATGTTAGGTCAATTGGTGCCCTGCGCTCAGTAAACACCCTGTTAAATGTGCAGGTGTAAAAGGGGTTATTTAATGACATTACACTAGATAATGTTAGCTTGAATTAATATGTATTTATGTACATTATATGTACTGGCTGAAATAAACAGTAACCAATCTAATTTATATTTGCTTTTAATGGATAACGCTTAAACAAGAAAATGGTTAATGGCTTGAATGGGTCCTAGAACATTATAGTACAAGGGCGAATATGTCTGTAATATACACTGGTTAATTGATTTACAATTACATTTTTACATACATATGATTTACATTTACAAGTGTTAATATTTAAATTATATACTAGTAGTAAAGAAACAAAAACTAACCCGAGTCTGTGGAACTCTGGGAGGTGCTGAGGAGAGGCAGGCTCTGGTAGTCCATCTGCAATGTGGAATTCAACCTTGGATGAGATGAGGTACTGATGGGCTAACAGCTGCAGCTTCCTGACATGACATTTCTCCAGCATCTGCACTGTGATCTCCTGTGGGAATTGACAGAATCTATACACAGAAACATACAGACAACAATATTAGAACGCTAATACTGCCAGTGAAATCAGATATGAAATAAGTAATGCACAGGTGGTATTAAGTTAGGATTAATTCATCTGCCACACACAAAGACACAATTGGCTATGTCTGAGGTTGAGCAGGGTTTATTACAATGATACAATAGCCTGGGGTAACATCCAGCACATGCTTACATCTGCAACCAGTGTTCTCTGAGACAGGCACAAGACCCAGACCAGGAAAAGATGGGTTAATAATCATTTAGCTACAGAGAATTAATTCAAATATTTTTGTATTGCCTTACTCTAATACAGCCCACCACAAAATGTCTTCATTAGTAATAATGCAGGCATACATAAAAGCCTTTTCCCTGTATTATGTTACCTGCCAGACCTCCAACCATTAACGGTAGGTGCATGAACCATCAGTTCTTTGGCACTGTAATTTTCCTCATGTCCAGACCAGCTGATTACTGTGAATCCTATCTTACGTGGCATCCTGCGCCTGTCTGCTGTAACAGAAAATGTGAAGCATATACTATAAATTCAAAACATGTTTATTTGGATTTCTTTAATGTTGATATCAGCATCAAAAAACATTTTAGTGACAGACACACAAGACTACATCACTACACAAGGTTACATCGAAACTAGTCAAATATACAGAAAGGGGTCGGCGATTTGGCCCTAAAATAATACCATGATATTTTAGCGTACTTATCATAATAAGTACCAATATTAATTAATAATAATATCATTCATAATATCATACCGATATTATCACAAACAAAACCATATGGCACACCCCCAATACAGATCATTTATAACATTATGACCACCACCTTGTTTTTACACTCACTGTACTCATTTTAGTAATTAGAGTGCACAGTAAAGGGGACAAAGTGTGTAGAGAAAAAGGTGGACTACAGTTTGTACTTGTATAACTACAAATTGCATCACTGTGGTAAGTGAAACTGATCAAAAAAACAATAATTGTAGAAAGGAGGTGGTCATAATATTATGCCTGATTAGTGTATACATTCAAGTCGGGCCAATTTGGCATAAAATGTAAGAAGAAGTAATAAGAACTTGTCTGTGGGAGGAAACCACAGTACCCAGAGTAAACCCATGAGGACACGGGGAGGAGATGCAGACTCCAAACAGAAAGGACCCAGGTCGCCCCACCTGGGATCAGTCCCAGGACCCTCTTGCTGTGAGGTGACAGTGCTTCACCTAGACACTGCACCGCACCATGTGGGCAAGAAGAACAATCTGACAAATAAATCATTACTGGCAAATCACACAATGGCTTACATTCTTCTTCCTAATTAATGGCAATTTAGAGTAATCAATCAACCGAAAATACATGTCGTTGGGCCGTTGGAGAATACCAAAGTACCCGGAATAAGCCGACGCATGCACAACAATCCTGCTAGAGCTGCCCTGTTCAGCTCCAGGTGCTGTTACTGTGAAGCAGAAATGTATAGCATTGACAGATCACAAAAGCTCAAAGTTTAAAACTATCATGTGCTGAATCACTGAAAACTCACTTTCGCAGGTGTACCTCTTACTAGCAAGACGTACAAACAACCCTTGGAAATAATGTCAGTATGAGAACTATTCATTAGGAGAATGATATTGTCAGCACATGCAAAAGTTATGCTTTGGCTAAACAAGCTGGAAATCACACAGCTAGTGAGCTTACGAGAGGAGAAAATGCATTATTGAATCAGGCTTTATCATCTGGCAGTCAGATAGATAATCCTGAGTATATTTAATGCCAGAAAAAAAGGCTACTGCTGGCTACCATGGTGCCAGCCAGACATGTTAGTGTAAGAGAAATAATGGTCTGCAGCTGATGGATAACTACAGTTAGGTAAGCTCAGTCCCCTAGTCACACTAAGGGAAAAATGCTACAGTACACGATGAAATTCTAGTAAAGTGTGCCACTAAGAATGTAAATGTGGTCTTGTCTAGTTTTAACATTCCAGTGCTTTGTGCACAAAGTGTACAGGGTGCATTATGTAATGGCTTGCATATTGCAGAGAGATCTGACCTCAAACCTCACTGAACATCATTAATGCATTGGAACACAGCCTGTAAGACAAGCCTCGTCGTCCAAAATACACAACGCGCACTAACACACCACCGTCATATCAGTAGCACAGCAGTAGATGATTGACCACCCAAATAGTACCTTAGTACTGATCCTGTGGGGTCCAATTAGAGAGAAGAGTAAAGGGGATTAAAAACGTATTTAGAATAACAAATGGACTGCAGTCTGTAATAAAATAACTACATAGTGCACATTTGACATGAGTGTATAAGGAGGTGTAACTAATAGCCACAATATGTGACCAAAGTCTTAGCAAATTTAAGACATTGCAGTTTTTTGTTTTGCATTCCCCATACCGTCAAACCTTTTCTAATTTGGGGTTGTACATAAAGTAAAGTACAATTCAGAATGCATTTTTATTAAAATATCGATGTTGACATTAACATTCAAATTCCAGAATGGTATTTGTGAGTTAGCAGTGGTTTTCTACCTTCTCAATAAGTAACTTATAGTTAGTAGGTAACTTGAGAACTACAGATTGTAATGATTACTTAACTGCTGTATGTTCAATATGTCGTTTTCTGTGACAATATAACATTTAGCACATATTCAGAATTCAGGTTAGCAGCCTTAGCTTTAGCCACAACAGCTAACTCATAGTATATATTAGCTCAATAACAGCAACTAGTGTCAGTACTACCAGCTACTAACCATACTAACCACGAAGATTACAAGTAACTGCAGCCTTAACTGCACAGTGACACTAATGCTTATAAACGACGATGAAAAGAAAGAAAAGCTCCTTATGAAACTCACCCAAATCCAATCTGTTAGTTCCATCTCATCTCCATAACCACCGTTTGACAACTAAAAACATGTGCGCATGCGCGATCTTAAGCCCCTCGAAATGACAACAGAGGCGTACAGAGATGTTTTGGGGCAGCAGCGCCTCCCTCAGTTACCTAAATTTTATCACAGTTTGAATAAAAAATAACAAATACTGTAATAAAAACTACTGACAATTGAAATATCCCCTAGTTTATTATACTGTAAGCAGTGTACAACCCCTGGCAAAAATTATGGAATAACCAGTCTCTGAGGATGTTCCTTCAGTTGTTTAATTTTGTAGAAAAAAAAGCAGATTACAGACATGACAAAAAACTAAAGGCATTTCAAATGGCAACTTTCTGGCTTTAAGAAACACTAAAAGAGTAACGGTTAGATTTTTAGAACAAGCAAGGGAATGGAATCGCTCAATTCTGAGGCAAAAAATTATGGAATCACCCTGCAAACTTTAATTACAAACACTAACGCCTGCATCAGATTAAATCTGCTCATTAGTATGAAGGTAAAAAGGAGTGATCACACCTTGGACAGCTGTTGCAACAAGTGGACTGACATGAATCATGGCTCCAACACCAAAGATGTCAATTGAAACAAAGGAGCGGATTATCAAACTCCTTAAAGAGGGTTAATCATCACGCATTGTTACGCAAGATGTTGGTTGTTCACAGTCAGTTGTGTCTAAAACATGAACCAAGTACAAACAACATGGGAAGTAGGTTAAAGGCAAGCATATTGGTAGACCAAGGAAGACATCAAAGCATCAAGACAGAAAAGTTAAAGCAATATGCCTTGAAAACAGAAAAAGGAAAAGGGATTTACATACAGAAAAGTTCAAAGAAAGCCATCACTAACACCTAAACATAAAAAACAAGGTTACAATGGGCTAAGGAAAGGCAATCGTGGATTGTGGATGACTGGATGAAAGTCATATTCAGTGATGAATCTCGAATCTGCATTGGGCAAAGGTGATACTGGAACTTTTGTTTGGTTCCATCCCAGTGAGATTTATGCAAACGACTGTCTGAAGAAAACATGTAAATTTCCACAGTCATTGACGATATGGGGCTGCATGTCAGTGGGGAGATGGCTATCATTACATCTTCAATAAATGCACAGGTTTACACTGACGTTTTGGACACTTTTCTTTTCCCATCTATCGAAAGGATCTTTGGGGATGATTAATAATTTTCAAGATGATAATGCATCTTGCCACAGAGCAAAAACTGTGAAAACATTCCTTGAAGAAAGACCCATAAAGTCAATGTCATGGCCTGCAAACATTAAAAATTTGTGATGGAAGTTAAAGAAAATGGTCCATGACAAGGTTCCAACCTGCAAAACTGATCTGGCAACAGCAATCAAATCAATTAAGTCAATGCCTCAGAGACTGCAAGCAGTTATAAAAGCCAGAGGTGGTGCAACAAAGTACTAGTGATGTGTTGGAGTGTTATTTTGTTTGTTTGTTTTTCATGATTCCATCATTTATTTATCAGAATTGAGTGATTCCATAATTTATTCCCTGTGCTTGTTCTAAAAATCTAACCGTTAGTGGCTACCACAATTATATTTCTTGATTTCTTTTAGTGTTTCTTATAGCCAGAAAGTTGCCATTTGAAATGCCTTTAGTTTTTTGTCATGTCTGTGATCTGCTAAACAACTGAAGGAACATCCTCAGAGACTGGTGATTCCATATTTTTTTGCCAGGGGTTGTAATAATGCATGTTAATTTGGGATGGAAAAAAGGCTGTGTAAAGCTGTATTAATATGAGGTCATCGCGCTTGAGGAAAGTACACTGCTCACAACAATTAGTTGATATTTCTGGGGTATACCCTCAAGTGGCTTGGGTCCTTTCTGTGAGTTTACTCTTGGTACTCCAGTTTCCTCCCACAGTCCAAAAACATTTTATTTCCTGTAAGCCTGGTTTACAATGCAGTATTTATCTCGAGTTAAAAGTACATAGCCAATTAAGCCACTGTCTGCTTAATACACTGTTCTGACCAAACGTTCCAAACAAAGGATAAATGTAGCAGATATATTTTCTGACTACGTTTACTAGTAATCATGAGGAAAACATGATTTTATAGTATTTGTTTATTTATTTCATATGTAAAGAAAAAAAGCTCTTTTGAAAACACCATAACCACAACAAAGCAAAAAAGATTATGGTTTGGTTAAGTTTAAGTGTGTGTATCTTCAATTAAGTCAGGCTTGCACAAGACAATGGCATTTATCCGCAACTTGCGTCCAAGCATGTCTGTGCATAGTTCTGATTTAGCACATAGTCAGTGAGCTTGATGCAGGAGTGCTCATCATTCAGCAGTTTCTCCTGCAAGCAGGAATAAACACAACTGAATTAAACCTAAATAAATTTGACAAAGAAAATGTGGCTCTATGATGGAATCCTGCGATTGCTTGACGCACCAGTTTGAGACCATGGTGGTCGTATCCCTGTATGTTGTCTAATGGGGAACAGGTGGAGTTCTGTGCAGCCACCTCTGGTGTAATACATGCTGCACTTGTGCGCTGTTTCTTAGCCAGTAATAAGAGGTAAACAGCCGTGGTATGATCATACTTCCACTGTACACAAAGTAAAGGGAAAAGCTAAAGCTGGCTCAAGCTACTTTACTGATATTTAGAGGTCAATGATGACAATATTGAAATGCACCTCAGACACGAGCTGGATGGTGCTCAGTTCAGAACCGTTGAGCAGCACAGCCATCTCACTGATGCAGCCCTGATCGAGATGATGAGGCTAAGACACATATTTTCGTGGTTAAAGACGCGTACACACTCATTTAAATGTATTTATGCATTCATATATATTAACGTGAATGCAGAAATACAAAACCTAAAACTCATCTACAAACTGTGTGTATGGTAGACTGTTACCAGGCAAGTGGTGTGCCACTCCACAGGGCTGCTGTACCCTTTCATCACCCATTGGTGATCCAGTAACCTTTCGATTGTCACCCTTCTCTTGGGGTCCACCTACAGGTTGAAAACAGCTAATTCAGATAAGTTCACATAAAGATTTTTACACCATAATTATGGAAAGGCTAAACACATACAGCTTACCTGCAGCAGTTGTTTAAGCAGGAGTACACTTCCAAAAGAGAGCCAGTCAGGGTTGTCAAATTGTCCCCTCTGACGGAGCACAAAGCAAGCCACTAATGCTACTCATTCTGAGCATAAGGTCAGATTTCATTGTCGTTCAGTCACTCATACTAACCACGATTTGTCTGCAGAGCCCATTCAAGGTTTGGTCTTCAAATGGAAGGTAGCCACAAAGCATTGTAAACAAGACCACGCCTAAACTCCAGATATCTGCCTGAAATGCACAGAGAGCAGCAAGTTAAAGGAAGGTCATTCTATACACTCTATGCTATCCATGTCCATTTGTTTACCTCTGACCCAATATAGGGTTTGTGCTGGTACAGCTCTGGTGCTATGTAGGGATGGGATCCACAGAAGGACGTTAGTGGCGAACCCAAACCCCCCTACAAGACAATGAATGTTTCATTAGCAAACCTTTATCAGTCTATCATGTACCATTGTAAATACTGACACGCACCTCTGGCTTAGCACAGAACCCAAAGTCAATGAGCTTGATATTATAATGCTCATCAAGCAGCAGGTTCTCCTAAGAGCAGAAATAAACAACAATATAATGGAAAAAGGTCAAAGAAAATATGGCTCCAAGATGGAATCCTATTATTGGTTGACGCACTGGCTTGAGATCGCGGTGAGCGTATCCCTGGCTGTGGACGTAAGCCAGTGCTGAAATGATCTGGCGAAAGAGCCTGCGAGCTTCCACCTCATTAAAACCTTCATTTTCTGCTATGAGCTCATACAGCTCTCCTCCAGGACAATACTGAGAAAAACAACAATATCCTTCAACGTTTTCTCCTAAAATGGAGCTCAGGGCCAGATTGTTAATAACTCATGGCACCGTACCTCCAGCACTAAGTATATCAGGTTTGTAGTCTCGATGACTTGATAAAGTTGGCACACATACTGATGGTGGAGATGTTTCATGGCATCAATCTCACACCATAAGGCATCCTGCAAATAAATAGGTTTCTTGCTTTCTAATGTAAGATCAGTTGGTGAGGGAAAATAAATAAGGATCAAACTTACACTGACATCCTTCTTCTCCATGATCTTGATGGCCACCTTCTCCCCCGTTAAAATGTGCCTTCCAAGGTAAACTTTCCCAAATCCACCTGCAGAGAACGTGATACGTTCAATTGATATAGCTTTGATTTACACACACACAAAGATGACTAGAGGTGTGATATTTACCCGATCCGATGGTTTCAAAAACCTCGTAGTGTTTGTGGAGCTCAGTGAAGTCATCCACGAGCTCACACTCAACACTTTGGAAGGGTGCCTGCAGCACACAATAGTAAACATCCCATAATCTACAAGGGTCAGTCACAAATGCAATCCCAAATGCCCTCTGTCCTTTATTACCTGAGAGGCAGGTGTGGCATTTGTGGTCATCAGTTCCAGTGCAAAGGGTGTGGCCTCAGTATTATCCCTGTACAGTGAGGAGGGTTTGGCAGCACTGGTCACTGACTCTAGTGAAGGAGTGACAACACTTTCCATTTCCACCAAGCAGGGTATGATTTCTGTGTCCACATTCTGTAAGGAGGGTGTGGCCCCTGTATCCATCATCAAAAGTGTTGGAGGCATGGTCTCTATGTCCCTCACTTCCACTGAAAAAGGCATGAATCCTGAATCCACAATCACTGGTGATGGAAGCATGGCCTTTGTGTCCCTCACTTCCAGTGAAAGAGACATTTCCCCTGAATCCATGATCACTGGTGATGGGGGCGTGGCATCTGTGTTGCTCACTTCCAGTGAATGAGGTATGGATTCTATATCCTTCACTTTCCATGAAGAGGGTGTGGCCTCTGCATCTTTATTCTGTGAAAGGGCTGTGGTCATCACTGATATAGGTGAGTCCTCTTCAGCCGTCACCCCCAGTGAAGGGGATGTGGCCTCAGTGTCCCCTATTTCTACTGAATGCTCCACGACAGAGCTCTGCTCCGACACCTACAGACACATCAATACACCTATACATGTACAACTTATACTCTTAAAGGCCTCTTGATGCAGCTCCACAATATGGCCTACATACATCAGTACATATACATACAACTTTTACCTATAATAAGTAATAAGTCCTCAGATGGAGCTTCTCAGATATTTTTTATGTAATTTAATATTTTTCATTTTAGCTCTATGGATTATATAAAATACATACATTTACATTATTAATATAAATGCTGAACTGTAACACTGTAATAGATTGAGTTTACTTACAGAGGTCTGGTACCCAGAGTCGAGCTCATCATCATTATAGAGAAATTTTGGTATTTGTCGTAGGGTATAGTACAGTGCTACAGCAAGACCAGCACAGGCACCAACAGCCAGTAAAGCTTTATTTCTCCACATATCCATTGTCACTGGATGTTTTTAAATCTCTAAATCGAGTCAAAAGTTATACCTAAGGAGAGCTTTACTACAAATGATCCGACTTGTTCCGCAACACCGCTTACATTCACCACACGGAATGTTGGGGCTCCCATTGTGATGTCATAATTACTGAGCTACAGAGCTTATATTTGGATATTACTGTATTATATGCTGTAACATGAACACAATAACGCTGATTTTAGACAATTATCATTACACACCATTACACAAAATATAATTTTCACACTTTACACACGTTAGAACATTGAAACAGTGGCATACTCTATAGTTGCTGCAGCTCCCACCATAATGAGTGAATTAAATTCATTTGTTTACACATTTTTTCTGCATTAAGTTGTTTAGGACACTTTAGTTAAGTTTAGTTAAGTACTAGAGGTACACAACACAATTCAAATCACCCATACAAAGACATACACAACTCTCCAAACAGAAAAACTTAAAGATCTAGATTTTGTAATAAACTCCTAAATAATATGGTAACTTAATATATTTTTTATTTCTTGCTATAATGTATGAGGTACTTTTATTCAAATCCCTGCTATTTAAACAACAAACCCTATACCTAATGACAATCTGAAAGTAGAAGCTAAGAAATTAAATCCGTCATCGATTAAGTGCCTATCAGTGTAACATAACTGGTATAGATTAAGTCTCGGCATATTATGTATTGGCTCCACTTGCTTCCACTTCCTACTTTTACCAACTTTTGAGAAGAAATCCCTGGTGAGAAAATAAATTAAGCTAATACTATAATAAATTAAATGCAATGAGCAACATTATAGGTAAATGTTATATACCAACAATAGGAAACAGCTGATCCTGGGCTCTAATATCACACACTTGCTTTTGTACAACCCAGTCCACAGAATTTACAGAGAATTGTCCAAGAAAGAAAATATATCCAGTAAAAAAAAAAAATATTGAATAAAGTTAATACTCAATGTAGTTTTATTTGTAAATACAGCTTTACTATGCTGCTCACAATATTTCAATATTAGAGGATATTTCATCATGATATTTCATTTTGAAGTATTTCCTAATTTTTGTAACCAGTATAGAATACAATACCAATAGGTCCAGTTGCAATGTCTAAACAGTTGTCTTAATACACTGCTCACAAAAATTAGGGGATATTTCTAAATGAAATATGCCATAAGGAAATATCCCCTAAATTTTGTGAGCAGTGTATTAAGACAACCTATAATACTGTAAAGACTGTGACATACTGTCTATGTCAGTGGCTTGCTAGTAGCCGCAGGAAAGACTGCATGGGAAGCTCAGCTTTCCCTAAAATGTCCAGAAATATAATGGTCAAATATGTACAGTTGTGTTAACATTTGAGTTACCAAAAGGATTAATCCCAATTTGATTGACAGCTATTTTGAGATGTACATCATCACTTAATCACTTAATATGCACAATATACACTATATATGTGTATATATTCAATATAAACAATGGGTCAAGGCCACCTAAACAGCCTAGATCTGCTGGCCATTGAGAAAACACTGGTCAAGGTCCTGGAAAAAGATGCCTACTTGGTACGTTAGTGTCACAGATCATTTGCTTGAAAAGAAACAGAGCGCAGAATACACATATAAATGACATAAGCTAACAGTGAGCTTACCCTCTTTGAAAGATCAGTAGCTACCACTGCTTGCTAAGTATATGTTCATAAAGTATTTGTTCATGTTCACACTTGGAAGCCATTTATATATATAAATGGCTTCCAATATATACAATCCTACAATCATTTTCAAAAGCTGACAATGAATTATTACAGATAATGCATGCTAACCATAAGACTGTCTTCAGGCATAGTTACAACGCAGCTAATATAATAGCCGCAAAAACACCTTCCTAGATAAACCTTTTTCACGCTGTAAGACGGTAAAAATGCTTAGCACTGAATTATTGTGTTTATCTAAGACAGTGTACATGAGCTGGTTGTCAGTGTGTGTCCACTTAAAATGTCTCAAAGTGTGCTTGCCCATGTTACACCCACCTCAAATTCATCAGCTCTTTTCTTTGTGATGTCTTTTTTTTTATCTTTCTGAAGCTCATTGTAAAGTACTACTTCAAAACCATTTTCACCAAACCCATCCTCTTCCTCTTATGAATCGCCCCCAAGTTATCTTTCTGGTTGTTTCCTGTCTCATCACCTTTCATCATCTCATCATCACATTTTCCGCTGGACGGAAAAGTCTTTCATCCCATCTTCTCAACTTCTGAATTCCTAGACTGATCCTCCATGTTAGTTGCTGTGCTTCCATCTGTGAGATCTTCATCCTGCTGTTCATTTAGGTTGTAGAGTACAATAATTAAGTATAAGTTAAGACAAGGTAAAACATTTGTCTTGGTCAAATTACTCTAAAACACATTTTTAAGAACATTAAAAATGAATCAATAATTCTCAACATTTTCTCCAGGTCTAGATCAACTTTCCTACCAACTTATATTTATTCTGCAATGGTAATGGCCTACTAATTTACTCATCATCTTTTTTACACTCACTACTCATCACTTTATTAATTCCCTTATTTTTACAGTACTTGTTCATTTTATTGGAATGTCTGCTAATCGTATAGATGCTCTTTAAAGTTCTACAATTACAGACTGTAGTCCATCTTTTTCTGCATTTTTCTCTCCTTTACTCTGCTCTCTAATGATCAGGGCCCACACAGGACCAGCACAGATCAGGTACTATTATGTTATCATACTCAACATTGCTTTGATACTAACAAGGGGGCCGTGTATTAATGTGTGTTTTGCTGGTATGATTGGATCAGGCACTGCAGTGTTGCTGGAGTTTGTAAATGCCACATTTTCACTGCTGGACTGAAAATAGTCCACCTACCACAAGGTAAGATTAGAGGAAGACTAACAAAAACTGTGCAACAACAGATATGGTACTGTCCCTGATATTACATATACAATGTAGAGCAATAAGATAGAGGTGTTAAATAGGGTGCACATTGAGTGAACACCGTGTTAAAGCACTCCCACAGCAATGTTGTGTCTGATCCACTCATACCAGCAAAACAACACCTCATCACCACGTCAGTGTCACTGCAGTGCTGGGAATGATCCACCACCCAAATAGATCCTGATCTGTGCTGGTCCTGTGGGAGTTCTGACTCTTGAGAACAGAGCAAAGAAATTGGACTAAGAAAGTATGGACTACATTCTGTAATGGTAGAACTAGAAAATGATTCTGTGTGGTAAGTGGAGAAATTGATCAAAATGGACAAAGAGTTGTACCTAATAAACTTTACTAATTCACACAGCTCTGGTAAATGGTTCTTGTGATTGATGTTCTTTGTGTGTTTAAGGTACTCAAAATGTAACGTGTTTAACTCAATGCATGATACATATAGTATAATTATATCCTTGTGTTTTTCGTCCTGCTTATCTTCATCAGATTTATAGAACTTCTGACTAAACCCGTAAGCCAAAAAATGCTTTAAAATAAATTAAATACAATGTTTTTAAGAATAGTATACGTTTTATTAAGCAGGTTTTAAAATGTCTAAACATTTATCTTCCCGAAACGTGGTAATATAAATAATAATAATAATAATAATAATAATAATAATAATAATAATAATAATAATACGTTGAACCGA
>JAVSBV010151751.1:0-15256 GCA_033117975.1 Parotocinclus spilosoma
GGACAGCCTAACATCTTTAGGGAGACTATTCCAGAGTTTAGCTCCATAAAACTGAAACGGTGCTTCACCATGTTTAGTCCTGAATTTGGGCACCAGCAAAAGGCCTCTGCTTTTTGCTTCATATTCATATTCATAAAGAAGCACTTTGTAGTTCTATACCGTGCTGATGTAGCATCTTGTTGGTTGGATATCTTGGTAGGTGGAGTATTTTCAGTACATCAGTGCTGAAAACTTCAGCATCCACCATGTTTCTGATCCACTCATAGCAGCACAGCACACACTAACACACCTTAGCATACAATAATACCTGATCTGTGCTGGTGCCGACCATTAAACCAACAGAGTAAAGAGGACTAACAAAGTATGCAGAGAAACAGGTGGATTACAGTCGGTATTTATCGAACTATCAAATGTTATTGTATGGTAAGTGGAATTGATTATATAGACAACGTGTATTGAAACAAGGTGTAGCTAATAAAGTGATTGGTGAGGCTCGGGATCAAGCTGATTCCAGCACTTATCTTCTGGCACAATAATAATTACATAAAGCATTTAGGTTACACAAGGAGGTGTGGTATCTTTTTTGAGTCTTGGCCTTCCTTGTCACATTTTATATTTGTAAACCTGTTTTAAAACAATGTTCTTTTGTGAGAAGTGCTTCAAAAATAAACTTTTTATTATTTCTCCATCCACTAAACTGGGCGAAAAAAATGCAGTTCTTATAACCAACAATTATTACCAATCTTTTTTTAACCACAAGGTGCGTGTTTGAACAGAAAACATCTATTAATATTATATTTTTTTCTTTACATTAGTATTATTGATGATTAAACTGACTATTTTATATATATGCTACCATTTGTACGTTTGTACATTTGTATGTTTGTCCATTAGGAGCCATGTTCTTTCAGGCAGTTTCTTGCAACTCAACCCAAACAAAGAATAAGAATTATGGCAGCTAATTAGTCATTATCTATATGATCTGTACTGATATATAAATGACTTCATGTCAATGGTCATTTATTATAAAGCAACAGAGTTTGTGCAAGTACAGTTGTTTATATTTTCAACTATTTCCGTCATTTTGGTTTGTTGAGTTAAGGACTACATTAATTTATCAACTGTAAATTATATTAAACAAAATTTAAAGATTACAAGTTAAAACAGAAATTAGATTGGGGACTAGGCACATCAGTGTTTAAACTCTTTACTCACTTATTATCAGAAATAAAATCAGTGGTTATTTGTTTCCAATGCAAGGCATGACCCTCTCTTTCTCGCCTTCTCTCTTTCTCTCTCTCTTTCTCTCGCTCTCTTACACACACACACACACACACACACACACACACACACACACACACACACACACACACACACACACACACACACACACATACAATCACTTTTATTGACTGAGTAACTGTCTTTTGCTACAGCACAAGATTAATACATAGACTAAAACAAAAGCCCCCTCACCTATTATTTACAGCGGTATTCAGATATGTCATTTTTCCTTTTGTTTCTGCAATAAAAGGGTGTCCTGTCGCTTATGGCTCACCCTGTACACTATAGCTAATGATAAAATTCAATGTTCGACAATGTAATTTAGATTTATTTTTGAATGTATTAAGAAAATTCGATTCCACCAACTATTTACCAAGCAGGAGCTAATGTTTAGTATTGGGGCACAATATAATTCGGAATTGCCATTAGCTTAGCAACCTTATTAAAGATGACTGGCATGTGCAAATATTTACTAAGAGGCTAAACAAAGAGCAGTAATGGCAAAGTTATTTTAATGCAAATGTGACCTTTGGGTATGTTTATAGGTTTAAACCACCTTGTCGAGGGAAACGCATATTAACCATCTAATATGCAGATAGTTACTTGGCAACTGTTTTTTAATACTGAATGCAACTAATGGGAATATAAGATGATTAAATTAGTATATAAACATTAAACTAGTATTAGTAATAAATAGAATTGCGTCTTTAGAACTGAGTTAGGTAGGTAAACAGAACAGAGTAGAGATTTTTTCTGTGGTGTTCCTTGCCTCTCGAGAACGATTACTCAGATTTATGGGTTACTGGGGAGGTGAGCTGCTGATGCCTCATGTGATAACTTCTGGTTCTTCCCATTCTAGCTATGCTGTTATAGTAAGTGCTGCTGGAGTCTCATGCTACATAAGGATTTTCCCAACCAAAATGTTCTTCCATCACCAGTTACAGCCCTCTTACCTTTATGCATACCTCATCATAGGGTCTCAACTCCCCCTTCCCTTCTCCTGTTGACTGATAATGTCTGCTGAGGAATTGACAGTGACACTGTTTACTCCACTATGTCAAAAAACTCACTCATATTCTATAATGCTAATTATTTTAGTTTTTATACTATTGCATTATATAGAATATGTAATATACCTTTATATTCTCTGTTATATTTTTATATTGTATTCCCTTTCTCTTTCATGATCCATGCAAGTAAAGTGACATTTGGATTAAGTTACCATGCTTTATTGTCAAGAAACATGGTGAGAGCGCAGCGCTAACAAGAGAACAAACGTGTTAAGATTAAAGATTCTGAGCTAATTCTGGCAGACAACACTAGGTGCTAGCACTAACAACATGGCAGTAAACACTAGCACTGAAACATTACAACACTTAAACAGCTAAATATAACACAATTAGACAACATGTTAATACAGACACAGTCATAACAGACAAACTGTGCAAACATACAATATTAAATTCTAAGACACGCAGCCAAGGCTAAAGCAAGAATGTATAGAATGTAGAATGTACAGGTCCAACCAACGCCACTAAAGGGCCAGGCTAACACATAACACATAACATTCAGGACATAAAACAATGCATGAAACAAGAAGTAGAAACTGGAACCAGATTATAGAAACCAATGTTTTTGAGGTGTGCAGAGACCAGACAGAAGTGAACAGAAATTAGGCCTTATATATGAAAGGAATAGCAGGCAGTAATTGAACATCCATGTGGAAGCCAAAAAGGGTCAGAAGGGGACTTCTGTAGGATGACGTGGCTCTTTAGCACACATCACCCTGACAGTTTATTATACAATTATACAGGTATTATACAGTAGTATATTGTTAGTTTTTATTTATTATACCTTTTACAGATTTTTTTGCAATTACAGATATTTGATCTTTTCTGTTTAACCACTGTGGGTTTAAACTAGAATTGTAAACCTATTATTTAGATAATTTAAGCCTAAAGTTTATCATCTAGGTTTTTTTTTTTGTAGGATGAGGAAGTAGTTATAAAGCTGTTTCGAAAACAATACACTGTTGTAAAATGCACATCAGACTTTTGTTTAGTGCTTTTCATGTATTATACACATTAACTGAATTTTGCCTCTGGTTTTTCAGGGAGTTAATCCAGTTTGCGTATTCTCAGCCACAATGACTTCATCTACTTTCCAGACTGATCCTCAGCTTCATTACTGCATGTCCTCAGTGACCCCGTGAATACATAAGCAGACAGGCTGAAAGGGTGAGATGGAGAAACACTAAAATGGAGTTTCAGAGCTAACAAAAGGTCTTCAGCAACAATAAGTTGTCAGTGGAAATACGAGGGTTTTCTTTTTCTCTTTGTGTTTTTTTATTTGCATTTTGTACATTGACTTGTTGTGTGAGGCTTCCTCTAAAGATGATCTGTGCATTAAATCAGCTACTAAATTAAACTGCAAAGGAAACTCAATATTGAATTTCATTAGCAAAAGAAATAATAACATTTTTATCCAGGCATATTGATTTCCAAAATTTTATTTTTCATCGTGTTGATTTAATATTTATAACATTTTTTTTTTTAATTCTACAATCATTTCTTTTGCTATGGCTCCAGCACAGAGCATCAGTTAATGCTATTACATGCTTAGAGGATGTTAAAAGCCAGTAGAGAGCGCAAAAGATAAAAGCCTTCCATCTAAAGGAATCAGGCTTTGATTTTTAATGGTTCTTGGTACAGGCATTGTTGCGTGCGGAAATGGATGCGTGTGTACATTCGTAAAACAATTGTTGATTTTATATGTGTTAGAATGCTAAAAAATATATAATTTTCTGCCAAACCTCATATTCTGAACATTTAAATGCACCGTTCCTGTTTATTTGATGAACATACCGAATAAAACACCACAAATAAAAAAGATCCATCGTTTTGGAAGGTCACAAACTTATTGTCTTGTTTTGACCTAATAAAAGTTGGGTTTCTTTAGAAATTCTCAGATTTCATGCTTAAACTCAACACCTATGGTGTTTTCCACACGGTTGACTCAGGATCGTGCCGTGAGTTCACATGCACTTAATAGTCTGATCAGATTTCTGCTGTTATCTGATCATTCAAGTGGTGATATTAAACAGCATAATCTGATATTGAAATAATATAAAGAGAGCTGGACATTATTCCAGTAATTGTTTTTTCTTATAGCCTGTATATTATTTACCTGACACAACATGGTTGCCAGAACTGCTTAATCTAAAGATTTGGCTTTATTTAAGCTCTATTTCCATAGACTTTATTTTTGACATTATTTTTTTTTTCTTGTGGGACTTGGCAACCTCGGAGCTAAAAGCTTTTTTATAGGCAGTGAAACTGCTATCATACTTTGTAAAGACTCGTGAGTGCATACTCAAGAAAATGTTATTTGATTGTTTTATTTTAAAGTCACATATTTCTGTTAGATTATTGGTCTTGCAGTTATTGCCATGTAAACCTTAAGTCAGAGGCTTTTTCATTATCTGATGACTAAAATGCATGCATACTTTTTGATCAGATTACTGACAAATTCAGATTTTTTGCAGGTATCGGATTATTAAGTTCATGTAAATACATTGAGAAAAATAGAGATTCACAAGGTTCATAAAGTAAGAGGAGGCTGTAAAAATGTCTAAGTGCTTGCTAGTATCATTTTCCACTGTCTGAAATTCTGACAGAACCAATCATAGACAGGTCAAGTAAGCAAAGCAAAACACTCTCACTGCTACGAAGAACCGGGAGAACATTTTGGCTCAATCCGAAATGGTAATACATTGTTTCACTGTCATCTGCTCAAAAGTTTCTATACTCTCATTGTGATTGTCAACATCTTTAAGCCTAAGACATTCCAATATCAAGAGCTGTGGTATGATAAATATGTTTGGCAACAATCACCAAAGGTATGTTTGAAGAAAAAAGAGATTTTTTAAAAAAGCCATGTGTTAGAATTTGGCATTCTCTGTCAGCCATTAAGAGTATTGTTAGCATAGAGGGAAGATCACACAAAAATGTATTTACAATACGTTACAGTGCCATCATTTACACAAACACACTGCTGCCTTTGCAACTTACAATTTCAAGAGGTTTTTTGCTTACTATTGGTCAGTAATTATGATCACAGTTTATTTTTGTATTTATGTTCACTCTTTACTCTGTACTTTTCACTCTCTGTTGCAGAACATCAGTTGACATACATGGCTTTTCCCCCCTGATGTAAGTCTACGAGATACAATTGAACCACCATCTTGGAGGCCATGTGCTCCATTACCTGTATGGTCTCCATTCTTAAGTGCTCTCTGATAACGGTCTTCTATTTGGTAGATTTACTTTTCTTTTCAGGAATATATTGCATTTTAGTAACTTCAGTGTTTGTCTCAACCTATTGACTCAATGAGTTTGTAAGTATCTTTATGCAGTATTCTATTTATAACAAACCCAGTAGAATAATATCAAACATCTGTGCAATAGATACAAGCTGCCCACAAAACTAATAAAGTTTATGTGGAAATCCAAAGAAAAAGTACTAGGGGAATAGTTAGAGGTGAATCACACTGAGCACAGTGAACTTGGCTAAACCTTACTAATGACCTTTAAATAGTATTACAGCTATCACCTGGAAGAATTAAGCTACAATAACTTAGATCAATTCCGGTCACTTCCTGTGTTGAGTCTGTGTGTTCTCCCTGTATCTATGTGGTTTTCTCAGGCTACTCCAGTATCCTTCCATGTTCACTTCCATTTTTAAATTTACATTTACAGCATTTAGCAGACGCCCTTATCCAGAGATACTTACAACTCATACAGTCTTACAATTCAAACAATGGTGGGTTAAGGGCCTTGCTTAAGGACCCAACTGTGGCAGCAGTGTGATTTAAACCCTGGACCAGCAGGTCCAGAGTCCAGTACCTTAACCTAGGCTAGCATAGTCTGTGAGTGCATGTATGGGCTTCCAAATGTACTCTAAGTGTGATTAAGTGTAAAGTAACTATCCATTGGCCCAAACTGTTAGCAGTATAAGTTGGATTTTCTAACACATGATTTTATTATGTTTGATTTAATGGTTCCTGATGGTCTTAATAATGTTTCAGTGTTGCATTTTGAAGCCCATGTACAAATTTAAGCAGTGTTTGAATGCGACAGCCTATCTGCGTATTGTTGCTGAAATGTGCATTACTTCATGGCCACCATTTACTATCTGCGAATAGCTACCAGCAACATCAACCTTCTCCATAGCAACCAGAATTCAAATAACATACAACAATACATGAAACACTCATAAAAATTAGTATTATTACTCATATTAATTAATAGTTTTATTTAAACAAATATTTTTTTACGAATTTTGAAGAAAGCAAACAAAGGTCCACTTTGAGAATGATTTCCCTAATACATACAAGCAAGTTGCTTGCATGGTCTTTAATTAAAGTAATATGAAATATAACTTTGACATAATTTCAGCATAACTACCTGGATGTTAGTCATAGCAGTTGCTTGTGGGCAGCCATCCACTGACTTCCATGTAATGTGTTTCTTCTACAAAGCTCTCATGTATGCTTATACCCATGGTCGGTCCATAAACAATGTTCTCTCTTGCATATGCAGTCATCCACTGATACCACTGATTTCAGCCCTCACTAGAGGGGTGAAAGTGGGTGTCAGAAAGCAGAGTGTTTTAGCGTAATTCACTCATTCTGGATGCTGCTATAGAATGCCTGGAGAAATCCTCTGGCTAAATCACGCCATCTGCCCATTTGTTTGTGGGTGCACCATATTATAAGACACTGCATTCTGTTTATACTAACCTGCAGTGAAACTAGAGTGTCCATCTGTCTCTAGGATGATTCCTTCAGCTGCCATGCTCATAAACTACAGATTATTCAAGTGGGAAGTAATATTTCTGCATGTTATATACAACTAATGGCATTTACAACAGTACATTTGGATGGTGGAAGAATCTCTGCAGGCCTGTCATGGACATCCTTGATATAAAGTCTGTCATTAAAGCCTAATATTTATATATCCATTTGTGCCCCAACAACATAGTGGGGAATGTGTGTGCCTGTATTATGTGTATTCTGTTTATTATTTATAATGTTTATCTGTTTATAATCTATTGCAGTTGTTTTGTTTGTACACTGTACACTTAGGACATGTAATCTTTGTTTTTCTATGGCAGAGGAGGTGGTAACTGTAAAATGTATCAGTTATTTGAAAATGGAAATGGCACAAACAAGAGTTTTTTTTCCCCAAAAAATATGCAACACAAGATTGTGAAGCCTCGAAAGGACACACCTCAAAACGGTGCACTGCAAAGAATACACATAAAAGCAAGATAGACCTTATGAGACATCACAGAATATTTCCTTTTGTTTGGATATTAATAATATTCAGCAGAGCATCTGATACAACCTTACAATGTACAATGCAAGCACTTAAGTAAAGACTTGATGACTTTGATTAATGGCTCAACAGTGGCAGTTTGGCAGTGCTGCAGCCTAAACCATAAGCCTTCTGATCAACAGTCCAATATCTTAGCCACTGCTCCACTGCATGCCCATGTATGTACTTATATAATAAAAAAAAACTAATTGCCACCCCTGGCAGAAAATTATACCAAATTAAACAACCTATGACTTATAAGTTGGTGTCCGTGCCAAGCATTTTTCTGGACAGAATCACAATGGGTCTGGTACATCTCTGTGTGGAACAAGGCACAGGTGGAATCATGTTCTCAGTGGGTTGTGATACCAGCACTGGGTGTCCCTCGTTTCCATTGACAAAGTAAATCGCTCCTGCCCAAGATTACCTTTCTCTTTACCTAGCTTTTATCCCACGTCAAGGAAGGTTTATTTTCCATTTTGACGCAACACAGATTAAATTGCAACCGGTGCATCGCAGCACCTAATGTTGGCCCCCACCTACACTGGGCCAATTTGGAATATTCAGTTAACCAGATGCATGTCTTTGGAATGTGGTAGGAAACTGGAATACCAGGAGAAAACCCATGTTGGGAATCTCTGGAGTTGTGGTGACTGTTCTAATCTAATGCCACCCTGTATGAGATAACCTGACCTTCGCATATGTCATATAATACTGCTTTTATTATTGCAAATCATATAATCAGCATAAGAATATTGTTTTAGGGGTTATTAATATTTGCTGTTCCCATTTTTGTTATAATGACAACATGCACTTTGGCTTGCACCAGTCTACAATTTGTGCAAACTCTGATGACCCAAAGAGAATCTTGTCATGTTCCTGAAGGCTTTCTCAGTGTTCATGTGCCCCCATAAATACAAAGTTGGTTGGACTATGGAGGAACATTCATGACAATCAGCACTGTTTAAATACTGTAGTTGTGGCAGATCTGGATTTGTAAATAATGTTTTTGTTGTGTGATTTCAGCTCAGGACACCCAGGGCAAAACTTATTGTTTGTGTGTAAGCATTAGGCTGTCACTGGTAAATAAGTTTGCTAGTGTGACATACTATTGCTGATAATTATTTTTTTTACCCACAACAACTACACAACCATTCATAGACAGCACTTAATCTACCCAGGCTCTCCATTTCTTAAATTACCTTCTGCACTAGTAATAAGATTATTCTGATATAGTACATTCAGGCATTTCATGCATAACTTAAACCCTGAGACCAAAACATATGCACTTACTGTATGCAGCAATAATTCATATTATATTTAATTAATTGAACACTTCTTCGGGCTTGGGAACCCCACAGCAGCCATTAGCATGTATAAAAAACACAATGACCAGATAGCACAGTGCCTTATGCATACAGTTGTTAATGCAAGTCAATGCAGCTGTCAGTGCAACCATTCCTAGTGGAAGTAATTATCTATTTATATAACCGCTGAAGTGTTACAGCACCAATAAAGGGTGAAATGCAAGTGTGATGAGACTGTGTCAACTGCGGAACCTGCCAATTACCAAAGCCCTTCATTCGCCTCCTTGAGCCTTCCATGCTCGCTTCCTCTATGAGATTTCTATTACCTTGTCATGAATCCTGCCTGCCTCCTGAGAGAAGTATAGCACAGGGAGTCACCGTTTTGCAACAGTGCAGACTGAGGACAGGTTCATCCAACCATCTGTGGGTTTCTCAGTGTGCATTACTTCAACAGTCATATAACCTGTCATTTCAGAAAGGTTGGCTGAAATAATCCAAATATAGTTTACTCCATGGTATAGTTTACACAGGCACATGACCAGAGAAAGGATAGGCCTTAATTTGTATTCTACCATGCTGCAACTCTCTCAAGCACTCAGGCGTGTACTGGAATTGGAAAATAATCAACTTCTGAGTGGTTAACGGCTCCAATGCAATCACACCACCCAGGCATGTGCTCCTTTTGAGACCTTCTGAATTCTATTTGCCCCATTTTCAGTTGTCTTCTACCAAGTATTTACAGTTTCTCAGTAATAAAGCTTGAGCATGTTATGAACTGACTTTGCTTGTCTGTGTCATTGTAACATCTGCTCGCATGACACATAAATCCAGTTCTGGAACAGCTGAGCCTCATCTGGAGCCACCTGCTACAGTGAATCATCTCACCTGGACAACCAAAGACTGCATCTTCGAGATCAACTTTTTCAATTTAACTAAACCTCAATTTACAAGCTCACGCTAGACCTTTTCCATACACAGCATTTTACCATTATTTTTTAATCTTAAACCAGTTTCAGCCAGGATTATGGGCTCCACATATAAACCTGGTTCTTTTTATGTCTACTGTACATACTCATGCAGTATTTGTTATTATTTTACTTCCTCTTATTGGTCCTTTTCCTAACAAAGTTTATAGGGCAGCAGTAACAACCTACTAACGATAAAAACTGACAACATTCTGCTTAGTAGGACAGTACCTTCTTTTTTTACTTATCTTTACTTATATATGGCAAATTCAAATTATTTCATTTTTCCTATCGTCCGGTGTGATTATGTAACCACCTGATCCCATCCACAACCTTTCAGATTAGTGCCATGGAAAACTCTGCTGCATTACGTGTCCCATGATAATGCAGAGCTCTACAGTGAAGTTCAACATTTTTCTGCTGATTGATGATTGTTTTTTGCTCAAAAATAACTTTGTAAGTGGTAAACTAGGTCAGTTTTGAGCCGAATAAATGTGCAGAGCACTGGGCTGAAATAAATCAAATAAATTTCAGTGCTAGTGAGGTTCTCTTGGTTCAGATCAGTGAATAGGGCTAACCCAACAGTAAACTGATTTTGTTGGGATAGTTTTCCTTTAAAGTTTCTTCTCTCTATACTGAAGAATTATTGATGGTCATGCATACCAGATGACTGCATAATTATTCTCAGTTCAGAAGTCTGAAATGGCAGGGTCAGAATTGGGAAAACATAGACCCAACATGGCCTGTGTCAGCCAAGCTGGTGGAGGTAGTGTAATTGTGAGCTGAATGATTTCTTGGTACATTTTTGGCTTGTTAATACCAATAACTCATGTGTTAAATGCCAAAGCCAGTTTGAGTAATGTTGCTGACCATGTGTGCCACTTGTATCTGTTTTTTAATGGACACTTTCAGTATGATAATGTGTATGTCACAAAGCAAAAAAGTAGTATAGTGGTCCAGTTGCAGACTAATATATTGATTAAGTCGAAGAAGTCATATTAAATACTAGTTTTACAGTTTTGTACTGCACAAAAAAATTTTTTATTGCAGCCCAATAAAAATACTGAGAAATAATTATATATGACCATTTTATTATTGATAAACATTAAATTAAATGGTAACCTAAGACTTTTGCACAGTACTGTATATGATCAAGTGAAGTAGAAGCAACAACATGTGGCAACGTGTAAATTATTTAATGTCTGGAAGCTACCCTGAGTCATTGGAGAAAGTGGGTCATTTTCAAATAACAGATTGTTAATAATTGAGTTACATAAGAACTGCTTGTGCAGATTGTCTGTTCAGTTATGTTCATAGTTTGAGTGTTCATAGTCTGAGTGTTTTCTCAGCCTCCGTTGTACTACAAAGTAATTATTGACATATTTATTATTCATTTTTATTGACACTTAGTGTGTGTGCTTTTCTCTTTCTCCTTTGTTTGGCTTCATTTATATGGCAAACCTACAATAGTTACAATTTAAATCTCTGTGTATTTCTCTGTGGGTTTCTCCAACACTCCTATGTGAATTTGTTCTGATTTGTTTACTGACAGAATCAACAGATTGTACATTTTGCTTGGTTTTACCGTATATTTCTTCACAATAGATGTAAATATTTTGAGTATTTTCACAAATAAACTGTGTGCCAACAATAAATAAATGCATTATAATGCATAAAAATAGAGCGACCACTTAAAACACTACCATCTATGCAGTAAAATACAGATTTCTTTCCTATTACAATTTATTTTCATTTTTACGTTTTCAGTCAAGCATTAAATCAGGGAGTAACCTAAAAATATATAAAATCAATGAAAAATCATTACCCTTTGGCGCCAAAACATTGCTGTACTCCCATACAGCTTGGAGAAGAAACTTAATTCTTATGATTTTTGCAGGATGAAATATGGGATCAGTTTGAACAGCAGGCATTGAAATTTTGTCCATTATTATGGACTGAAGAACTTTGTTGGAACATCCATCTCTGAAATATTTTGAAAACATGAGCAGACCAGTGCCCCCTTCGCTGTTTTGCCACTAGGTTTTCCAAAGCACTTTTTTACAGAAGCTTCTGCTTGACCTTTTTTTTCTTAGCAGTCTCCTCTAAGTCTTGGAGCACTACAATTTCACTCTCCAGGGCCTTCAGGGAACAAGTTATGTCCCTTGTGACGCAGAGTGTCCTGCTGACAAAATACTCGATTTGTGCTTTTGCTGCATCCTACCACTGCTGTATTGAGTTAAAAATTGCCATCTTCTAAAAGTGTAGTGTTAAAATGTCACATAGTGCACTTTACACTGTTCCATACAATGATCTGACAAGCCAACTAGGGATGTAAAATAAGAGCTTATGGCTAAAAATAAAAGCAATCTGTGTGTTGCCATCAGACCACACCACAAAAGCTTATGGTAACGCTAAACCGAAATAGAGAAAACAGAACAGCAGAAGCAATGCTACAAGCTAAACCTAATACTACAAATCGGACCGGTGCAGGACATAGTGGTAAACAAGACATGTAAAATAGAAGCAGACAAAACATGATCAGGAGCAGGAGGTGCCAGGAACCAGAAGCTGGCTGGAAGAGCAAATGGTCAGAAGAGAATATTCTTTTCGGCAGCCCCAGCACACACACTCCTGACACATGCTGTCCCCCTGTGATAGAGTAAAACGATAAAAGAGAGCCAACCTTGTTAAATATGTTGTGTTTAGATCAAAAGTATGAACGTTCATATACTGTATATACTGTCTTTGGTTGCCATGTTTATTCCTGTTTATTTATATATATATATATATATATATATATCTCATTAGCTTTGAGCATCTCCCGCAATCATCTGCATGATGTTGCACATCACATATTGTGTGTTGAACAATTAATCCTCATTTATGACTAAAACTCATGTGTATTGCGGTTCGTATCCACAGAGTTCAGCGTATCTAAAGAACATCATACTTTAAAAATCCCTCATTTGGTGCATAGATGTCAATATAAGGAGTAGCTTCATAATAAAAACATTCTTACTTTTTAGCAGTCTTACATTTTAAAAATGATCTACTGCATAGAAATGTGGAGTAGAATTTCTTGGTCAACCACAGCAAGGTTTTATGACTTAATACTTCCAGCCCTTGCAACTCCTTTGTTTAGTCAACAGAATTATTGTCAATACTGTGTTTTCTATACAAACACTACATCAAGCCATTTCTGGGCTGAAAACCTAAAAAACACTTACCCTTTTGTAATATCCATTACTCCATTAATGTTATGGACCTGCTATAGAAGAAGTCATGTCAGTCCAGGAGAGCACAGCAATCTCTTGGTTTACATTATTAAGCTTAGTCAACATTTTGCTTAACCTGTAAGTGTGGAAGGCAGTAAAAGCTCCTCTCCTCCTATAGCATTTCACATCATGAGCAAACTGTTGCTGGGAATCTGGGAAGTGTTCCTCAATTTGTAATCCTTATTGTCTTTTAGTGATCTGCAGGAATATTATACTGTCTTGAGCTGTGAAAAATGTCATGCTGTCACACTGGCACTCAGACATAGACAGACATAAATGTGGGATATTTATTATGGACAGGTATAATAAAATACATGTGTAAGGAGAGCAGGGGTAAGACAAGCAAAAAACTGGGCAAAGGGCTAGGTGCTAGATCTAAAGCATAGGACAAGAACGTACCTAACTGAGAAACACAAATACTTAGGCTAGAGCTAATATACATACATTCAAATGTAGAATAAACCAATACACAGACTAAAAGTTACATTAGTGTGCAGGGACATAACACAACAATACATAAAAGAGCTATATCTATATCTTATGCTAACAACACAGATTGAGGCAGGACACTGGGCAGAAAAGCAGATATGAATATGTGAAACTGCAGCAGAAAAGCCTTAATCAGAAGCAAGAAAAGCTAGGAACCAAGCCAGCTATGGGACGACAAAAGGGTCAGAAGGGAATATGCAGGACAATGTAGCTTCCAAACAGCCCCCTATGCAGACCTTCCTGACACATGCTCTTCTCTTGCCCACACTTGGACCACTCTATACTAATGCTATTACTATCCTCCTCTATTTTTCTTTTTTTGGCTCATTTGCTTGACCATGTTTTCCTTTTATTTGGAACTTTAAAAACAGCCTCCTCTAAATTGTTAATTAATTGAAATTAATCAAACCCTCTGTATTTTCAGGCACATCATATTCATTCAGCTCATCCATTCCAACAACCACGAATCCGGGACGCCAGGCGCATGCGTGGAAAGAAGTTGAGGCGGACCGAAAGTGGGAGACACGCATGCGCAGATCGAAGCAAAATACAGTCTATAAGCAAATATAGCAAATAGACTTAAGTTACTAGAATCGTTTTTTTTTCAACGTCATTAAAACTAATGAAAACAAGGGAAAATAGGAATAAAATAAAATGGAGCACTTACTTTAAATTTTATATCATATTTAATCATAACCGGCTAATAATAGACTCTTCATTTATTAATCGTTTAAAGTATTGATCCTGTTTCTGTTTTTCTATTAAAAAAATAAATAAAGCGCTGGTTTCTGTTATTAAATATACAGTGATTCAATATTTTCCTGATCTATTACATCGACAAAACAAATTCACAGGTATTAACTTAATTAATAGGAATTTATTCCGTATTAAACGTACACATAACTACTAGAAATGCCAGAAACGTTTCTCATTAACTTATACGATTTTTATTGCTTATTTTCTAACGTATAGTCCAAAAGACCGTTTGTTTTCTGCCTAAAAAGAAAATAAATACAATCAGCAGACACGCGACGCCTTTATTGATACAAAAAATCTGTTAAACTAAATTATTAATTATTATTTATAGTCATAAAACAGGTTTATATATATATATATATATATATATAACTAACTAACTAACAAAGAGGCTAATTTCTGTAATGAAACTATCTTAACCAATCAAGATACGGCTTTTGAATGACGTCACGTCACCCCATGATGCACCGGTATAAAAGAGAACTGCTTTTTGTTTTTGTTTGCTGTTTTTTTTTATATATCTCTATATTTATTCAGAGTTATAAATCTCTAAGGTTTAATTTATTGATACGGGTGATTAATAAATTTATTTAGGATATAATCTCCTGAACGTTCGTTCCCTCACCGTGCTCGTGCAGTATAACAGCTGGAGTGACACGGTCTGCGCGTGCTATGACGAGGCATGCCTTAAACTGATGAGTAAGGAAAATAACGATGCGGGGTGACGCCCGTATCCTCGTGCTTTACGAGAGGAATTTTTGACGGGGTACAGGTCCGTCTGCTGAGGTGACTCGTCGACTTCA
>JAVSBV010151760.1:0-15256 GCA_033117975.1 Parotocinclus spilosoma
ATCTTTATTTTTCAGCACTTTTCAATTTCTCGAGGACGATGTGGAATCAATGCAAGGAAGGAGGAAGAAATAAAAATACATTTTTATTTAAAAATAACATTGATTTAACCTACAATTAAATTAAAGGAAATCTGGAAAAAATGTAATGTACAGAACAATACCGTTGGCTCTCCACCAGAGGGCGGAAAAAGCTAAAAAATGTTTTTTTTTGTTTGCTTGTTTTGAATGTTAACCATTGGTGATGCGGCGGAGCCGCGAAATACCAAAAAAAAAAAAAAACAAAACATTTTTGTATTCTTCAAATATGATTGTCGGCGGATCCGCGAAAACAAGCAATAAAAAAGTCTGGCCTTAAATAAATGTTATTTTAAAATAAAAATGTATTTTTATTTCCTCCTCCTTCCTTGTATTGATTCCACATCGTCCTCGAGGAATTAAAAAATGCTGAAAAATAAAGATTTATTTCTATTTTTTTTCCTCCCTCCTCAGTAGATTCAGAACGTAACCCATCGGCCAAAACGTATCTCCATGTTTTGGCCCCGAGAACCTAGAAGCTTGTGATCACATGAAGGAGAAGTCCGGGTACGAAGGGGTGGCTCGCCACTACGGATCATGGTGGTGCCACCTGACGCGTGCCGTGCCTTGGTAGAGCATCCAGTCAATCAACGGACTCTTGCTTAAACAGGTCTTCTTATTCCTTCGATATAAAACCTCTACCATAAGCCGAAATCCGAGTGACCTTGAAGCAGATGGCGAGCGTGTCGCCGGCTCGTGACATAAGAGATGCTTTTTGGTATTCGTGAGGGCTGTTTGAAGGCTTTAAATAATTTTTCACATCACATTCTCAAACGTCGCGAGGTGTTCCAACGAACGCCTGTTGTTCTCAGGAGGTCAGAAAAAAGCTTACGGGCGAAAGAGATTGATTTTCCCACAACGGTTCACCAAAAACACATTATGCTAACGGATGAAAAATGCAAGTTTTTTATCGTTTTTGTTGTTGTTGTTTTTTTTTTACGGTCTACGCACCACGGACGGACCCGACGCCAGCTCCCACTCGGGCTCGAATTAGACCCGGCGCCGAGTGACGTGCCTCGAATTCTCACCAGTGTACAGCTCTACCCCGGGGACCACTTTGTTCTCGGCGCTCTCGGTGTGACGCTGGAACGCATCTCCGTCTGAAGTACCGAACGAGATTAAGGAGAGCGGACTGTCCTCCGTAATCAACTCTGTCCAGAATTTCTGGGGGCACTTAAAGACTGAAGCTGAGCTCTTTGGAACTCGGCGTCACAAACTAGAGCATTGGTACTGACTGGGGCACCCCCTAGGGGTGGCGTGGAGCTACTGGCGAGGGGGCGCAGATTCAAATTTAAAGCGATTTGTCAAGACTTTCTTTGCAATTCGCGTCGTAATACAACGTACAAAATGCATTATAGTGGACTCAAAAAGGCAGGGGGTGGGAGGTGTGTGTGTGTGTGTGTGTGTGTGTGTGTGCTCAAACATGTCTATCCACACAAGGGGGGCGATGCAGAAAACACTCGGGAACCGCCGTATGATTTCCGGATTGAGCGGTTTTGTGAATAATGGGCTGTACTTGGGTTATTGGGGGTGATTTTAAAGGATATGGCACCGCCTGACATCCAAATCTCCAGATCTCTTTGTAAATCTTTAGTAAAAAAAAAAAAGAAAAAGAAAAGTGTTTAAGAGAGCTCAGACTCTCAGATCCACTCTTGATTGCCCGTCTAGGCAAGGTCACCACTGATTGAAAGCCGGGGCCGGCTGATTCGAATCCGCCCATGTTTGCAGAAGAAGAGGACGCAGCATTTGAGTTTTGGCACAAAAAGTGGCGGGCGAGATTCAAAAAGAGGCCTCGTCTAGCCCAAGGCGAGATGGATTAATCACAGGGAGGTGATGCTCCTGCAATACAAGGACGGTACAAAACAAAAAGTTTATTAAACGAGCAAGGGAAGCGGCGCGAGGCTGAGCCTGGAAGACTTCTCCTCCAGCTCATTTTTCAACCCCGTTACGCTCTGAAGTACAGCGAGGAGTAATATTAGCTCGTTCGTAATCCTGCGCCCGAGTTTTTCCTCTGATTTATTTACGCCCTGTGTGAGAAGAGACATTTTAATACGGTCTGCCTGGATCGGAAAAACAACTCGAACTGATCAAGGAGAAGGAAAGACGCGTCACCCGTTCCCCGTCCCCTCCGGTGCTGCTACAGTTACCGCCGGTGCCCACGAGTTACCGCTGCCCTAAAGGCTTTTACACGATAACATCGATTTAATTACCGACTACAGTCAGTTCATTCCAGCTTGTATCTGTTAGGGTTCCTACCTTCCCCCGGTGCGTTCGGCCGTCCTCGCCGGTCGCCATTACAGAGCCGTCGGTGGGACGGCTTAATATCCACTTAATCTTAATTATGTCCAGATCCCGAACAGCTGCTTCACGTCCTATAAAGGCGTGGTTTCAGCGCTGTTCGGGGCCAGGTCATCGTTATTCCATCAGGGTTCCATCTCGGTTCGGTTCGCGTGTCTGACCACCGGCGCCCTCGCGCCCTACCGCGTTCCCTAGAGATAGTGGTTAAAAGTTCCGGGGGCTTTTAGTACCGATGGACTGGTATGAGCGGGTAACCCCCGAGGTATTTAGTTTATTAGGGGCACTTTGAGGGTTTTCCCGTCCCTAGAGTACTACCGAGAGGTGGCTAGAGTAGCCACCGGGTAAACACGCACTCTATAAGACGTGTCCCGGTTTGGATTTCATATAATTGCATGCACATTTGAGCTCACGCTCGCTCCCTGGCATTTGGACTACCTCCGTGCCTCGCCATTTAAGAGGCGTCCCAAAACCGTGCTTTCTGCACGTCTGCCCCGACTGGCGCTTTGGCGCCCCTCTCGCAACCAGTTCGCGGGTTGATTCCACTCGGGAAGCAACATCGGCGCGCCCCTTTAACCTTTCGGTTTTATTGTGTTAGGAGACTAACGCTCTGCTCTTCATCCCTTTTCAGTTGTTCCATATTATTTCACCGTTCTTATTAAACGTCGTGGGATACGCTTATCACGCATACCTGGGTCCTAAATAAAAACCACCACATCTCCTAACATTATATAATGCCGTTATCTTAAACGCTCAATGGAACGTAAATTCCTCCTCCTGCCTTTGTTTGCTTTTTTATGTACCCACACTTTTTGCCCCCTGTTCCTCTCAAATCGGAACCACAGGGTCACGTTGTTGACAAAAACAGCCATTTTTGGCCCTTCTTCCCTCTGATGTTCAATGCTTTGCCTCTATTAGACGTTAAAATCCCAAAGATCAGACGTTGCAGCGTTGGAGTTTGAATTCCACTGTACTTTAGAGCCTTTTTCCTATGAGAGGTTTAGTTGAAATTCAGGTCCAGTTTAAGTAAGGAAAGGTTATTTTTATTCTTTTACTGGCCCAGACGATGAAATTATATTCAGTTATTAATATTCGCCCCCCACCCCACCTCACACCTTTTCAAAAAGGGTCCTTTAAAACATGAACCCAATTCATTTATGGCCGCTCAGAGCAGGAATGATGACTCACATATTAATATGACCACTGGAACCAAAGGCGGATGAAAGACGGGACTGCATATTGGACCCGGTGTCAGAAACATAACGATTTATCGGACTCTTTAATATTAAAATTAAGCAATGTTTCATTCGTAATGAAGAAGGAGCTGATAGAGAGGGTCGGCGAAAGGTCGCGTTTCTTCACGTGATTTAAAGTCTGTCTCGAGCCCGGCTGCTTAAAGGCACAGAATCCGGCTTTAACCATAGACAGGGTCCTTTTGAGAGACTGCCATTTACCCTCTGTTCATCTGAACTGAATTAGTATAGAATTAATATACGATTAAAGAAAGCCGCTTTGAGCTTCCCCATGCTTCAACCCCAAGACCTCATTCTGCGTGCTAGGTGGTTCAAGAGGCGCCGCGATGCCCCAGGGCTGGGGTGGCATGGAAAACACATGCCAGCGGGTGAGCCCAGGAAGAGTCCCTGCTCTTAGCGGGTCAAAAAGAGGCGCCCCGTGGCAGACTGGACTCGTTTCTTGAGTACTTTTTGCTGAGTTCAGACCTGGAACGGATCTAAATAATGCAAAGAAAAAGCCCTCCCTAAAGATAAGGTTTAATAAATAACGATTCGCACCAGCGTCTATAATTGGCGTAATTTAGTAAGGCGCGGTCGCCTTGGTGTCTGGAGAGTTAATTAGGTGTAATGACTTAGCGGTAGGGTTGACAGTTAGGGGAGCCTCGCTAGCTCCTTTTCTTTTTTTGCAACGCTGAAGGTATGAGCTTTTTTTTTGGGTACCTCTGAGACTCTTGGAAGGAATTTTAAAAAGTAAATGAACTACAAACCTTCCTGCTGGAGGAAACTAAAGAGGAAGTTTTTTGGATGGCTTCTTTTCTTTTTTAAATGAGGAAAATTCTTACATTTAAGTTACTTGGTTACAGGAACCATGTGTTACAGAAACAGGATCTATGAGGGATCTAAAGTATCTTTGAGGGGTTTATAAGGGATCTATGAAGGATCTTTCAGTGCTCTATGGGAGATCTATGAAGAATCTATGATGGATCTATGAGAGCTCTATGAAGGATCTATGGGGATCTATGAAGGATCTATAAGGGATTTATGAGAGCTCTATGAAGGGTCTATGAAGGATCTATGAAGGATCTATGCAGGATCTAGAAAGGATCTATAAGAAAGGGATTTATAAGAAATCTATGAAGGATCTTTCAGTGCTCTATGAGAGATCTATAAATGGCCTATGAGGAATCCATGAAGGATCTTTCAGTGCTCTATGAGAGATCTATAAATGGCCTATGAGGAATCCATGAAGGATCTATCAGGGCTCTATGGGAGATCTATGAAGGATCTATGAAGTATCTGTGAAAGCTATATAAAAGATCTATAAGAGATCTATGAAGGATCTATGAGGGATCTATGATGAATCTATAAGGGATTTGTAAGGGATTTAATAGGGGTTCACAATTTTTCGGTGTTACGTTTCTATTCAACTTAAATCGTCGGAAGAATTCCCAGCAACTCGGCGGTGACATGATTAGAGCAGATTTGACGGATAAGCGTTCTCGGTGGACAGCTGTCCGGCCGTCCCGCCTTCACTTAGTCACGTCGTTGATATTCATGCCATGCGTTTCCTAACAGATGCTTCGGTCCCCAAACCGGAGCAACGTCTTAAGAAAAAACACTGGAGTACAAATGACTATTGATTATCATTGACAGTTCAATTCTAGGCTTAATCTGTAAGCAGGAAGCCGGTCCGTTTGCCGTCTAGTCCTGCGCATGCGGAATGACAACGAGACGTGGATTATTCCTCAAACATCCAGCGTATCAACAGGATAAGACTTTTACCCCAAATCACTACTGATACCGAACGAGAGGGCTTATCAAGGGATCCCTGATTGGCAGGTTATGATCGTTTTGCGAAGATCAGAAACGGGGCATAACGAAAACGACGGCTTTTTAAAACGCTGCTGCCTTTTTACTAAAGCTTCCTCAGCATGCAGGCTTTTACTACAGGCTGTAATTCGAGAACATCTGCACCGTATTGACCTGCACCTCTTTGCTGGCATGCATGAGAACCATAGGGGGTGCTGTGGCACACACACACACACACACACACACACACGCACGCACGCACACACGCACACGGAGCAGGAGTGCGGTGTGAGGGTGAGGGTGTGGTATTGCTGCATCTCAGTCTCAGCTTAATCGATATCTCGGGCGGCCGTCACACCTCAGCCTCTGCAGCCTCCTTCTCTTACACACTGGCCTTCATCAAGGTCATCGGCAAGGGCCCGGGCGCCCGGCGTGCGGCGGCACTGCCCACTGGTGGCGGAACGCGGGAGAGGCCGCGCTCGCCAGAACGTCAGGGGTCCAACATCTAAAAAAAGCAGGTTGTTTGTTCCTCTGAGGGCTTTGAATGGTGTTTTTAGAGCTCGCCTGAATAACTCCCACAAAGCCGGTTCTGGACGGAGCAGAAACTGAGGAAGGCCGTCATGATATTCACACACGCGCCTGCGTGTCGGAGATAAGAGACGTCGCGCTGTAAAACACGTTAGCGAAACGTCCTTATTCAGTCAGGAACGGTACGATTAGGAGTCTAACCCCAAATCCGATCCTATAGTCTCCAAACCGCAGGCCTGCGCTGGTTCAGCTCAAAGCAGATCTTCTCAATCCGAGTAACCATAAATATATGATCAATCAAATGATCAATAACAAATAACAATCCTCTGCTTAAAGAACGAAAGAGTTCGAGAATGAGAGAAAAAAAAGAAAACGAAAGAGAAATACCCGATACCTGGACTCTCAAAGAAGGCGAGGAGATGTTAGATGATCTCTAATCACACCTGGACATGTCCGTCCTCTTCTGCTGATGATTTGGACCAGCTGTCCACTCGATGTCTGCAGCATCTGCTCTGGTGTCAACACGGCCAACAGCCCGGGCTCGGTCTGCTGTTAACAAGAACGCAAATGAATCCACGGCTCAGGAATCGTACAAAAATGAATACAACGCAAAAAAACCTACGATCCCAGGACGGGTGAGAACGGATTTCCCGAATTTTCGGAGCAAAAAAAACGTTAAACGATTCCGACTCGGGAGGAATTACAGTCCTAAAAAGCCTAAATTGCACATTGGTGATCACTCTCCCCTCCCTCAGATCCGTCATTTAGTAATATCTGACAGGAGCACGTGGGTGAGGGGTTTTTATCCAGCCTTTATCAAGCTCTGCGATCCAGAGTTACGTTCGCAAACGCCGCTTAAAACTTTACTGTACCAAAAACAACTCGTGTTATAACTCCGCCCACAAGCTCCGCCCATTTCTCTGGGATCAGGGGTAACCACGGAAACGGGGATTGTGCCCAGCAATCTTTTTTTTCGACCATCTCGGCCTTAGTTTGTTGTTTTCTTGACAATATTTGCAGATGATTATCATCTCTTTGTTTGAAGGCATCATTTTAGAAAGTTACTTATTAAACAAAGGGAGCTTTTTATTAAACTAAATCCATCTCTCCTCTTTTAATCCGTGCCCTTTTTAATGACGTAGGAGCCTAATTGTGCAGAGGGCTACACATTTTTGCTGTTTGCTCCTTTCCCTGGCATTTTGCAGTGATTTCTTTTTTATTTTACCTCTTGAGAATCCCGTCACGCTCTGGATTATGAAAGCAGGACTCTCTGAATCATGGTTTGTGCTTCTTCCTTCTTTTTTTTTTGGCTTTTAAAGGCATACTGTGTGCTAAGCTAGAATCTTAGTCTTGCTGATCGCGCCCCCTGCTGGCTGCCTCGCTTTTTACAACCCTCTGCAGGTAGTAGATGGAAATCAAACTGTATGTACAGTAGATAGGCGTCACTTTTGGATTAGTCAGCTTTTGCTGATTGCTGAGTTTTATTTCGTGCATCCCGTCTCACGTTTCCATGTTTGTGCATCGTTTTTGCCTTGTTCAGCAGAAGACGGGCTTTTATTGCTTCGAGACCGGAGACTTCTGGATGTTCACCAGCAAAGAAAGCCAACGGTAGGATTCTTTACAGTTAATAGAACACCAGAAATGACAGCCTTTTATTTTTTAAAAAAGGAGGCCAACACGCCTGTAAAACTGTTTCTACTAAAGCCTAAACCGTTTTAAGATTTAGATCTACCAAAGAAACTGCATGGTCTCTTTTATACGGTAAAGTACCATCTGTATTTGTTGGACATTCATGGACTTTTTATTTAAATAAATAAAAAGATAACCAAAATATTAAACAGATCATGTATTTTTTTTGTACATTCATGGACATTTGAATAAAATCTACACCTAAATAAACAATAAAAAGGATCATTTACAATTTAAAAATATTTTTTAATGTAAACAATTAATACATTTTTCCAGAAACTGCATGTGAAGTTAATTTTTTTTTTTTTTTTTAAAGAGCTTTTTTTTTTTTTACCTGGGAAAATGTGACTTATGACATGTGCATATATAGTTTATTATTATATAAATATTGATTTATTACATAATTATTTATAATTATTTTATTACTATAATAATAATTATTATTTTAATTATTATATTAACTATATATTAATATATTATTAAAATTATCTTTATTTAAGTTTTTATTTATTTTAATCTTTATTACTATTATTATTATTACTACTATTATTATTCAGTGTATTTAATTTAATTTAATTTTACAAAAAAAAACCCAAATTGGCCTTAATCTTAAAACTTGGTTTGTTTTTTTGCTTTTGCATATTTAAATCTATCTGAAATGATAAATAAAGGTGTTACAGTGGTGGTATTAGTAATTAGTTTTTAGCACCTTTATCTCAGAACATCTCACGTTTAAAAAAAAAAAAAAAGTTACCCCCATGTAAACGAGCCTGTTCTTTTTTCCTCGTTGTTACTGTGAATGATTAATGAATGTGTACAGTTATTTAAACGTTATTAATCACGCTGATAAACGTTGGAACTGGAGCTCCTTGTTACAGCCTGTACTCAGTTCCGTTTCCTCGTTCTTTATTGACAGAGAACCTGGAGAGAACCTGATCCTGATCCTGATGGAGTCTGAGAAGCTTCCAGGTAACTCTGATCTTCTATTCTACTCACATTGCTCTTCAAAAAGCAAGAACACGGCCAAAGGTGCCAAAGGGGTGATAATTATATTACAGAATAGAACGTCAAATAAAAAAGGGTCGTTTATTTGGGATTCAAATCGTTTTTTTTCTGTGGATGTGAACATAACAGGATGACATTTTAAAGTTTAAATAAGATTAGTGTGTTTTTTTTATTAGTACAATATTTTATACCAATATTATATTCATATATCTGACCAGAAAAACCTTTAGTTATAACATTTAAAATCAAACGCCTTATTGTACATTCATGGCCCTTTTTATTTAAACAATTAAAAATAAATCAAGAAAATAGCCCATTTATTAAACTTAAAATGTATTTTTTGGTACATTCAAGGATGTTTAATTTCATTTAAACAATAAATATTCAAAATAATTCACTACTGAAAATTCCTCTTTTGTTTTCTACCATTTTTAAAGTGCATTTTTTTTTACTGCGTCAAAAGTGACTCATTATTTAGTATTTTTGTTTCTTCGATTTAGAATATACCCATACAGTCTATTATTAAATAAAAAATATTTTATTACATGATTTATTATGTTTTTTTGCTACACGACACCGTGTGTTTTATTTTCATTTCAATTTCAATTATTTTTTATTTTATTTTATCTTTTTGTTTTTCGTTTATTGCCATCTTTAAATGGATCTGAAAGGTTAAATAATGATCATGATTTATTTATTTATTTACATAACACACGTGCGAGACGTATTAGTATGGGTTCATACTTATTAAAAAAGAATAAATACAGATTTTACTTATATTATTATTATTTTTTTTTAACCCAGCCCTGCTTCTGTCGAATCACTCGTTTACACCCTGTGTAAATACGTTTTGTCACTGCACCGGCTTTACTTTGGACCCTCCGTCTTTGGGCGGGGCTCGACAGGGACTCATTATTAGGATTAAATAAGCCTGACCTTGTGATGAAATCACGATGTTGTATTTTTAAGCTGCAGTTGGAGGACCTGATGATGGAAGAACCTCACCTGCAGGTTTGGGCGTGGCTGATGGTTTGGGAGGGGGTCCTGCCGTTCCTCTACCACAGCATGAGAAGGTCTGTATTTAAACAACCTGTAGAACAAGAAAAGAAAAACAAACAGGACAGATAAATACATTACAATCTGTCATAATACATTTTAAAAAAGCAGATTAAAAAATATATATTCATCTTTAATTCACACAGGAGGTCACGTGGTCCTGCGACAGCTCAGCGTCCTCCGACGAGAGCGAGGACGAAGACGGAAGAGACAGGAAAAAGAAAAAGAAAAAGAAGAAAAGAAATAAGAAGAATAAGGTGATCAGACGGAAACATCATAAACATTTAATTCCTGTGTTGGCCCTTTTTGCTTTCCATAAATTTAAAAAAAAAACAACAACAGGCGTTTAAATAAACTGCGGTTCAACTAAACGAAACAAAATGTTCAAAAAACATTTTGAAATTTAAATATGTTCATACTCAAATCTCACTTTTTCAGCTTTTTTTTAAAATTTTAACAATTTGTTTTTCAGTAATAAATAAGAATAACGTTTCACGTTTTTTATGTTACCTTTTTAAATTTTGCTTTTAACCAATTACGTTCTTTATTCATTTAATAAAAAAGCCATTACAGTAAAACGTTTAATTTCTATTTTAATTAAATAGAAATTAGGATAAAATATCCTTATTTTCCACTTTTTTTTAAACTTTTAAAAACGTTGCTTTTCTGTAATAAATATTTATTCTTAATGTTTTTTTTTTTTTATGTTACATCTTCTAATTAACATAAAGGAAAAAAAAAGATATATTAAGAAAGAAATATTATTTCTTTTATGTATTAGTTATTTCATCCGCAGTACATTTTTGTTCTTTCTTCCTCAGAGATCTCGCTCTTCCTCATCCTCATCCTCCAGCTCGTCCCCAGAACGCGACAGCGGTGAGGTGAGAGAACCTGCAAAACCACAGCAAACTGGACCAAGCAGGGACAAATTTCCAATGTTTTTGGATTCAAGGCTGGTGGAAAAAAATCCAAACAAACTCAAGGTGGCGCTAAAGGGTTTGGGGCTGGGAGAAGGAGGGGGAGGGGGGGGTGTCACTATTTAGTATCGATGCTGTTCTACGTTTCATGACGGTTCGCATTTTAGCGATTTTTATTTATTTTTATTTTTTTTTGAGTCGCTGCATTTTTTTAAATTCGATTTATTTATTCGATGTCTCCTTAAAAGTTCTCATTTCTGCACAGGAAGAAAAGACGAGAGGGAGAAGGAAGCCGAACGCGGTCACTACGGTCGTACCGGAGTCAGGTTAGCTTAGAAATAAACGTCTATTTATTTAACGCGTAATTTAGTTATTATTTTTAATAAGAAACGGCTCGTATTGTGGGAAGCAAAAAGGATCAAAAAGCTTCCCTGTATATTCCTAATCAAGAGGTAAACGCTCAGTCAGGCGAGAACCATATCACTAACTTATCAGAACACACACACACACACACACGCGCACACACACACACACACACACACACACACACACACACACCTAACCCTATTTTAGCTTGTGTTTTTCTAGGCCTTACTTTGGAAATAGTTTTAATTCCACTAAAAGAGCAGAGAGACGACCAAGAGACTGAGAAATCAGAAAAAGAAAATTTCCGAGTAAGAACAAATTCATAAATAAAAACATTTTTTTTTAAGTTTTAAGTTTAAGTGTTGTGATTTATTTCAGTTCATGTCTGTTTTTTTTTTCTACGTATCGCCGTTTCTACAGTCAGTTTTGTTTATTGTCTTCAATGATTCATCTCTTGGCCAGAAGAAAAAGAAGAAGAAAGATAAGAAGAACAAGAAGAAAAAAAAGAAGAAAAAGAAAAAGAAGAAGGCAAGAAGGAATCAGATAACTGGATAAAAAATTTTTTTTTAAACATTTATTTATTTCTTTTTTATATCCTTTTATCCTGATCCAGGACTCTGATAGATCGTCCTCCGATTCTGAAGACGAGCGCAAGAAAAAGAAAAAGAAAAAAAAGAAAAGAAAAACAAAGAAGAGGAAGGTATGCAGCTATCGAACCAAATTTATTTTTAAAATCATTTTAATTATTTTTTTAATACATTTTTATGACATTTTTTCAGGATTCAACGTCTGGGAGCTCCAGCGAAGAAAAAAAAAAGCGCAAAAACAGCAAAAAGAAGATGAAGAAGAAAGAGAAAATACGGGTAAATGTAAAGAAAGATTGAATTGTTTAGGTTATTTTTTTATAATTAAACTGATTCTTATTATCATCTTTCTTTATCCGTTTTAAGTCTTCGAACTCCAGCGACACCTCCTCCTTCTCTGAGAGCGATGATGAAAGAACGTGCAAAAAAAATAAGAAAGTAGGTGATTTTTTTTATTTACCTCCATTAATATAAATTGTAATAACTGGGTTTTATTTAAAGAGTAAACAATGCAAACATTAATTTTTAACAATAGGCCTTTTTATATTCTAGTTCATAAGTGTTTTTATTGAACCAGGCAGCAAAATAAGTTTCTAAAAAATATATTAAAATAAATAAAACAAGGTGGATAAAGTTAAAAATGTTTTAAAAAAGTTAAAAAAGCTTTTGCATTAAATTGTCTTTTTTTTTTTTATTTCACACCAAGCTTAATCATTTTTAAAATCCTCAATTTTTCCATTTTGTCTTTTAACTAATTACGTTCTTTTTTAAGTCAATAATGAAAACCCCTTTTAAATGTTTAATTACTTATTATTAAATGTTATTTTTCATTTTTACTTTTAACCAGTTGTTTTTTCAGTAATAAATATTAATTTTAAATGTTTTTCTCAATTTTGCAAATCGCTGGTATCTATTCTTTTTTAACACAGATTTATTTATTTTTATTTTTTGTAGGAAGCTCAGTTAGATTTGGGTAACAGAAGATTGAGATTCGGTTACGTCGCTCCTTCATCAGGTGATCAATGCTATTTTATTTTATTTTATTTTATTTTATTTATACAACTTGTTTATTTGTTGTTGTTTGATACAATTTAAGAATCAATATTTTTCAATCTATTACAACCACATACAAATATTATAATATACTTTTAAATTATTATTCTTAAAATTATTAAATTGCATTATTTATTATTATATAGTTTTATATATATTCATTGCATATATTTTTATGTTAAATCATGGGTTTAAAATGCATTTTTTTATATTTTAGGAACAAGCGAGAGCAAAAAAAAAAATAGAAACTTTACTTTTCTTGCATTACTCCACTTGGCACTGCCCCGCCCCCCATTTTTAAAAAATAAATAAATAAATAATTTAAAAAAACAAAGAAAAATGTCAGTTTTTGAATTATTCAGAAGCTTTCCATCTCTAAAAAAACAGACTTTAATTAATGAACTTATTTATTTTTACAGAATTCCCAGCTGATGAACTGGATGTCGAAAGAAATGACTTGAGATGTAAAGAAAAAAAGAAAGAGAAGATAAAGAAAAAGAAAAAGGTTCAGTTTAATAAACTAGTAAACATTTTAAAAAATCAGTTGGTCCCTAAATTATTACCATATATATATATATATATATATATATATATATATATAAAAAGATGAATTAATACCTCAATTATATTCACCAAAATGTGCTATTAAAAATAAATAAAGAAAGAAGAAAAGTATATAAATGATGTGTAAAAAATGCTAAAATAAAAAAAAAATGGTCAGTAGAGATCAGATTGGAAAAAAGGTAAATGTAAACTTGACCAGGTGGTACCACAGCAATACAATTATGTGCATTAGAGTGCAACCTGAGAGTGCACAGACCATTCCAAACTAGACCAGCAGTGAACAACCCCGATTGCAACAACGTGAGTAAGATCAGATGAATCCACTTTAACAGAGGCCAATTTAACAGACAAACTAGATCTGTAGAGTCTTAATGGTGGACAAGTACAAACTAAGGGAAGTACATCTTGCAGACTTAGTGCAGCTCATTCTGCCTGGGCTGATTAAGACCCTGAGGTTGAAGTAACAGCACCTCACACTGTTAATGACACATGATGGAGGAGTGGGAGAACTCGCACACATAGTTCATTAGCTACAAAGGCAAATTTACACGTACACACAGAGGAGGCTGAGAATACCAGACTGGTCCTTTATGGGAGGTCAATGAGGCAAGAGCAGCTTCTCAATCACTTACATCACCTCCCACCAGAAATGCATCATTAACATGCCTTTCCCTATATGTAGAGATATTCTATCTTCATACCGCTATACATGCAGGTTGTTTTCCACTATTACACATTTGAGCATGAAGTATCTATAGTTATATTTTGACTTATTAATATTTCCCAACATACTTTTAATATGTGTCTGTGCCTGTGTTTAGAGGCCAATGAATGGATAACTGCTAGTTAACATTTAATGTTAATGTATAATTGCTCGTGTACTGGTCCTTCATGCTGTCCACCTGAAAACAGCAGTCTAATAGTTACTTGTAGAGGGTATTAAAACAAATGTGATATAAATACTAAATAATGTTTTAAGTTGAAAATGATGAAAAAAGCATAACTTAATGAACTTGTGAACTTGCATAAAATTATTTATATTTTACGTATGAAAAGACGCTATGACAACCTGTGGACACAAGTATATTAAAACCCAAGTTCCCAATGAAGTTGGGAAGTTGGGAAGTTGTGTACAATGTTGGGATGTTGTGTCTTTGCACATGCTATATATACTGTATAGTATATTGTATACTATAGTGTATATAGTGTAAACTTTTACGGCACTTACACACACAATAGTTTTCAGCTAGCTGAAGCACTGTGGTGAAGCACTAGCTGAAGCACTGTTCCTAAATACATTACATAAAGAGGCTGCAAAGCAAACAAATATCCAAACCATTGCATACATATGACAGCAGTCCTAAAGTGGTTTTCATTGTGCTGTTGCACCCTGCATAGTGTTGTGCCTACTAGGTAGTTGCATCTGTATTTTATGCCGGCATGATTCTGTGTAGAGTGTAAAGTATTTTGTTTTGTGTCTGAGGGTCAGTAGTAGTTTGTTTGCAGTACTTAACTTTGATCTGAGATATGCTTGCCTCTGGTTTGTGTACTCTTTTGTGTGTCAGTATAATAACTGCAGATCCTGAGGCTGTGCATACTGCTGCTTGAGATCATGAGGAGCAGTTCTCTAGGCTAAATACACAATTCCCTAGGGCTAAACATGCCATCCCTGAAATCGCTGAGGCTAAGCATTACAGCATTATGGCCTGATTTGAGAAAAAAATATATAAAAAACTGTGCTAACCAAAACTAAGAAGCATAGCTGAACCCAGACCTACTTCTATTGAGACAGATAGATAGTGTTACCCTGGTATATGCTAACCGCGTGTATATACCAGCCTACTTGTCTATCAGACTGACAGATGGCAAGAAAGCCAAATTTCACTGCTCAAGGGTGCAATCCAATTAATTGTTCATCTACTCCAACCAATTCAATTCAATTCAATTTTATTTATATAGCGCTTTTTACAACGTAACATTGTCTCAAAGCTGCTTCACAGTATTATACTGTCTTAAAAGGCCAATCCCAAGTTGAGCAAGCCTAGGGCGACAGTGGAAAGGAAAAACTCCCTAAAATGGTAGG
>JAVSBV010151785.1:0-15253 GCA_033117975.1 Parotocinclus spilosoma
ATCCTGATTTTGTTAAAGAATTGGGATCTAGCAAGTCATTTTAGAAAGTGTATCATGGCATTTTAAAACAAGGAGCTTTCTGAGGATCTGGAGGAAAAAAAAATCATCAGTCTGGCAAAAGTTAAAAATCAATATTTAATCAAATTCAAAATAAATGAATATTTGCAAAAATACAAAGTTTATCCATTTTAACGTACAGTGTCTTGTCTTTGTAGTGTATTCAATTGAAGATAGGTTGAAAACGATTTGCAAATCATCGTGTTCTACCTTCCCCAACGTCCCAACTTAATTTGGAATTGGGGTTGCAATTTAAATTGGTTAGAGTTATTATAATTTAAATGAAATGACAAAAATAAAACGTAATGATATGTAGATTAATAAATTAGAGCCAATCTTATGTTATTAATCAAATCTATGATATTAAAAACTATGGCTTTTAAAACAATTAAAAATAATTTAAAATAATGTAGAAAATATAAAGGGGTTTACTGGGTGGTTGCATTCCATTACACATCCTGGGTAAGAAGCATTACTACAATATATATTACGTGATTATCATTCAATGGGATGTACTAATAAAGTACTATTAAACTTTTTCAATACATTAAATCTACACACAAGTGTAAGAATGTTCTGCTTGGCCATTCTTTTGGGTAAGAGTTTTGGCCTGTGTTCAGATCTCCATTTGAAACTCGATCACGCTTATCTTGTCCCCTGCTGTCTCCACTGGGACCATGTGCATTGATCTGGTTCTGCATTATCAGTCAAGCATGGAGGTTATGATGACTACATTGCGGTAAAAGAGAGAGGAGACTCAGAAACCTTGTGAGAGATCTCTCAGCATGTTTGTGACATTGCAGAACTTCAACCTCCAATGGATGTGTAGCATTGTTTGATGAAGAGGGTCAGAATTTGTCAAAATGCAGAAAGGTAATATATAAAATATATGAAACAGAATTGGAGGAAGGTTCAGTGCAGAGCACCGAAGTGCATTTCTGGTCATTATATTACATCTGGCTATTTGCTGAGCTTTTCATCAATTCTGTTTCATATTTTGTGCTGTCAGTCAATATTACACCGCACAGGACACAATAAATGAGATACTCATTGCGGTCCTCCTGGTTTGATTCCTAGTTTGGAATGCACCCAAGCCTGTAAGAACATTACTGATGACTCTATAGTCACTGCACATTCATTTCTCTTAGACCTAATCTGGACCGTTGGTCAGATCACAAACAAACAGCTATAGGCAGATTCAAATTCATATACAAGGTCGCAGGTAGAGTAGGCACAATACAAAAACAGATAACTTACAATTAATAAAACCAGAAATCAAAACATAACATGATTATATAATTAAAACAACAGTTACAGAATTCTGACCTAAAGTCTGAGCTTTAAATTGTACTTTATTTAGACCCCAGTATTTGGGGTTTTAAAACTATTCTACATAAACCATATCTAAGCCTTAAATAACCCAGCATAGATTTTGAAGTTGGTGTCTTCCAAGTGCCCCTGGCATGTAAGTAAGTTAGATACTACGATAGACTGGCACACTAGCTTGTTCCCTATGGTCTACCATTGCGAAAATTAATAAAGTCCACAGTTACCTATTCTAAAAAGTTTTTTGCTCAACAACTTTGGACCAAGATGCAGAGTGATGTGGGTTTTGACCTCTGCGAGTACTAGACGTTAAACTAGCTTATGTGGTCTCAGAAAAGAAGCAATCCTCCCATATTATTATTATTATTATTATTATTATTACTACATACTGTATATATGGTGTATGTGAACATATAGTTATTAAAATATATGCACATGTAGTTTTTGTGACATGTGCATGATAGATGAAGTGTGTGTAAGCACTTGTGTACTTACAATAAGCACGGATAACAATTTCATCCTGAACTCAAATTCACACGAATCAAGTCCTCTTCTAGACGCAGTACAACACGGGGTTAAAGTGTAGGCATCTAGCAAAAATGTCCCAAACACAAAAAAGTGTCCATAAGCAACTGGCAATTATACTCCATAATCTCAGGCTGGGATGGTATTCCTATCCTCTCTTCTTCTATATGCTTGCAGTAATACCAACTTAAATATTCTCTTTTATTTCCTTAAATTAGACCTGACCTAAGCAGTTGCTTTTACTTGCGTCTCCAAAATACATGAGTTTTCTTTCTTCACTTTAACCTAGACATGCTCTTAGATTAGATTAAATTAGATTAAACCAATATGATATATCTTTCAACTCTTTTTTCAGAGTTCCCTTTATCTTTCACATCCCTGTATAGATATGTACTCTATATTTAAACAATTTAACTTCCTGAAATAATTCATAACCTTTAAATTTATTTCCCAACTTTTATATTTTCTACTTTCACAGGTACTCAAGCATACAAAAAGTCACACCATTTGCAAGCACCATCACATCATTAACAATAATGTGCCTTCACTGACTTCTAAATGGTCTAAATAAAGAGTTAATCAGCTTCTGTCTGTTAAAACGAGCATGTTAAGGCTACATGCCAATGCTGTGCATTATAGTTAATATAGATCACACTGCTGCTCTCTAGTGGTGACTGATGATGCCATTGACACTCTGACAGAATGAACAGAAAACAGTCCTAAAAAACATTATTTTAGACCAGTGATTATGAACTAGGGCCGAGGGCGCTATACTCAGGCTCAGGTCTCACATGAAGCAACCAGGACCCAGGAACCCAGTGGTCAATCTGGCTGAGCTCTAGTGATCGTGTGTGCAAAAGGGGAACTTCTGCCTTGAGTTTGCAAAAAAGCACCTGAATGACTAACAGACCAAGATTCTCTGTTATGAGGAAACCAAGATTTAATGTTTTTGGCCTTGATTCGAAGCTTCATATCTGAAGGCAACCAAGCACTCTTCATTACCTGCCCAATACCATTCTTACAGTGAAGCATGGTGAATTTTCACTGACTGGGGCAGAGAGGGTAAATGTGAATTGTGCAAAGTACAGAGATAGTCTTAATGTAAACCTGATCCAGAGCACTCAGTACCTCAGACTTGGCCGAAGGTATACCTTCCAACAAGACAACGACCATAAGAACACAGCCAAGATAATATAGCAGTAGCTTAGGGAACATCTTGAATATTTTTAAGTGGCCCAATAAGAGCCCTGACTTTAACCCAACTGAACATCTCTGGAGAAACCTGAAAATCTACTGATCCCCATCCAACCTGACAGAGCTTGAGAGGATGTGCAGAGAAGGATGACAAAAATGTGTGCAAACCATGTGGCATCATACCCAAGAAGACTGGAGGCTGTATCACTGCCAAAGGTGCTTCATCTAAGCTGCGTAAAAAGGTCTGACTACTTATATCAATGCAAAATGTTAGTTATTCATTTTCAACACATAAAAATAATCTGCAAAATCTTGAGTGCAGAGTAATGGGGAAAACTAATATTTTTTTTTATTTTACCACAAGACTGCAATATAACACAAAATTAAAAAGTAAAAAGGTCTGGATACTTTTCAAATGCATGGTATAATCACATTTGCATTTAAAGATTTTACCAAATGCCTTTATTCAGAGTGACTTACGACTGAGCTAGATTATGAATGTTTAAAAAATGCTCAAGGGGAAAACAGTAGGTGTGTGGTGGATCCAGGATTTAAACTCACAATCTTCCAATTAATAGAGCAAGGCATTCACCCCACTTCAGTCCATACCAAAAACCAGACCCAGACAACTAGACTAATTATTTAAAAGGCAAATATCTGGCAAATATGGTAGCTACTAACAGACTAATTTGGGAAGGTTGCTAAAAGCTTTTTTGGAATCCAAAAATAAACCGAATGCCAGAGGACAAATTGTAGTCAAGTAAGCAGCATTTCACATTTAGGAGTTGAAAATGCCAAAGTAAGCACACGATAGACTGCTGCTCACATCCAGGAAAATGGATACATGATTCTCAAATGGACTAAAGCCAAAATCAGTTGGAACACTCTTAATTTACAAATGTAACATTTAAAAGATGGCAAAATATGAATCTGCTGATTAGAAGGTGACCACTGAATAAGGTGGCATACAGCACAGTCCTAGTTGTTTCTCAGCGGTGTAATTGGAATGAATTCTATTAAACAGGAACATTTAATGTTTTCCGTAAATAATGTGTGCACTAATTAAAAGACAAGTTCAATACTAATTGCCTATTTAAGTTGTACTGTCTTACACCTTCACATCTGGCTATCTCGTATAACAGCTACACCTAACACAAGCCTTAATTCTAAAATACCTGCTGGTAATTATTTATTTGCAGTGCAGATGGTGTTTGGTTGGAAAAAGAGACAAGTGCAAGCTCTCCCAATAGACAAACACACCCTGCTGTAAGGAGACAAGCCATCCGAGGTGCAGCTCTGCGGTTATTAGAAAAACTATGTTCCCCACAATAAGAGGCTATTAGGTTCAGGAGATTAGGATTTGGATTTATGTGGTTGATTTTGAAAGGGGTCAGGGTTCAGGCAGAACAGGGAGCTGGATACAAACAGGAAAGCTACCAGACAAAGGCTACAGCATGAATATTTAAAAACCTGTAGTAAATGGGGCACAGTCAGCTCAAAGTTATTTGATGCAGACAAGAGGGTCAGTACAGATATTTGCATGCTGCGCTTATGTTCATATTACACAGAATGCAACATAATAACTCTTCTACAGCAAACCTAGTTGTGTCCAGAGTGAACTGCTATGCCAAGACTATAAAAATCTCCTCACAAACCCTGGGAGGAAAGTTGGAATTATTACTGTACAGGGAACATGTAAAAAATGATAAGGTTTATATACATATGGGCAAATATACAAAAACATAGCATGCAGTTACACCTCTTGGTGTATGTCTCAGTTGAAAGACATAGTGAAGGGGTTCAAACTCACTTATTAGTGCATGCACACACAGTGAATAAACTTTGAAAAGCTCAGACTGACCAGTAGCGAGGATCATGTGTTTCCAACAAGCATGAGCAGCTCCAATAGTTGTCTACCATCCAGACAAACATGGCTCCTTCACTACACATCATTGTCTTTCTCAGACTATTTCCAGGTGCTTAGCAGAAGAAAATTTGTTTTGTCACTGACATTTATATTTATGTCATTTAGCAGGTGCCCTTATCCAGAGCAACATACAATTAATACAGTCTTACAATCCAAACCATTGAGGGTTAAGGGACTTGCTCAGCGACTCAACTGTGGGATTTGAACCCTGGACCTTCTGGCCCGTAGTCCAGTACCTTAACCTCTAGGCCACCACAGTCGGTTGCCTTTGTTTGCAGTGGTGTCATGTGTGAGAAACATAAACTGCTTTGGGCTGAAACCATATCGTTATTTAGTGATGTAGATTCTGTTTGAGATCAAACTACAGTCTTGTGGTGAGTGCTTAAAACCTGCCTTTTCTGCTGAGCAACAAACTGCCCTGACTGCTGGTGTAATAATCTGGGGATCATCGTGTATGACAGTCAGTCACCCCTAGTACTGATACGAGGGGCACTAGCAATTCAGTAATATGTGCAGGACACCCTGTATAACATTTGTTGCTTCTTATGGTTGATCTTCCAACAAACATTTTTCAACAAGATAATACTCATTAAAGCACAGCAAGGGTTTCCCAGGAATGTCTTTCCCAGATTGCAACAATTCCTTAGCCTTCTCATTTTCCAAATGCATCATCAATTACTTGGGATGCCAGCTTTGGGAAACTACAAGTGTGTAGGCAAACATGCCACAATATACCATCGATAAAGGCATTAAGGTAAAGGCGCAATACAGCACAGGAATAGATAACAATGAACCTTAGACGTTGATCAACTCCAGTGGTTCATCCAATGCCAGGTGTAGGCCACTGGACAAATCCTCCTTTCTCCAAGAGGTGGCATGATGGCAAGGTTAGCATAGTCCCTGCACAGCACTATAAATCCCCCATTATTACCGTACATGGCAAGAAACGTGCTCCATGTACAAAACCAGATACTACTTTAGGTATAGCATTACACCCACAGGGCATCTAGGATGCAGACCCATATTTAACTGCATTGTGTTTTTTCTTACAAGAGTCTTTGGGAAGAAAGGCTGGGCTTGGAAATGAAAAGGAATTACTGCGCTAATCAAAGCCAATTAAGTGAAAAGAAAAAGGAAATTAAAATGGCATGAAAACAAATGAAATTCGTCTAAGCTGGAGTCAGAAAAATGCTGATTTGAAAATATGCATTTTATGCTTCTTTTGGAAAGTGCTTAGTGAGTAAAAGGCTCTCAGCTCATCAGTGATAGAAATTCCATGGTGACTTATGGCATATTCCACTCTCTTTAGTTGTGTTTAAGGCATATTGTTATTAGTTGATTTAAGTGCTCTGGAAAAAACAAACCTAACAATTTAAAAAAATGTAACAATTAATTTCACAGGAATGGAGGCACAAGACTATAAAGACATTTAAAGATCAGTAAAATAATCTTAAAATCTAAAAAGTCTATCTTAAAATCTAAATCTAAAAAGGCACAAATAACCATCTGGTGATTGAATTACTGGTACAATGTGATCCAATTTCTTACATTGGTCAGGACCCTAGGAGCAGCCTTATAAACATTAGAGGTATGAAACTGAGATCTTGGTTAAGGTAGATGATAAAGAATTACATTAGTCAAGCCTACGGTAGATGGCTTAAGTTTCTCACTCTCAGTAGATTGTCCTGAACCTCTGGGATACAACGAAGGTGCGAATGCAAGGTTTTGCAGATTACACTAATGTAATTTTTTTAATAAACTCATTATCAAATATTGACTCCTATATTTGTAACTAGGGGTTACAATGCAAAAATGTCACAATCTGCATCATGGAGATATACAATGTCAGATCTGCTTATAACACCATTTGATGAAATTGCATTTTTAAATGCCAGAGGGTGCAATCAAACATCATGCAGAGTATGTGTAATAAGTAAACTTTATTATTATTTTTTTTATTCTTCAGAAATAAGAAAAATACATTTCACTCGGTTGTTTAATATTTGGCAAAGCTACAATCTAACTCTTTTTATTTCAATTTGAAATGTAAATTCTTCTTGTGAACAGTTTCATTACACCCCTTAAATTTGGCATGTTGTTTGGCCTCTAGATTCATAGGTTCTATATGCCTTCTTTTGTGGCTCATCTCCAATTATGAGAACTTCTGGCTTTTGTCGGCTTAACTGCAGTAAATGATTAGACATTCACGTAGTGATACTACTTATGCAGCTGAACAGTGGGCAGCTCATCAAAGCGTATCAAACACTCACACCTAGGATCAATTTAGAGAAGACTGGTAGATCTTGAAGTGGAAGGAAACTAAAGTACTCAAAGGAAATCCATGTGGACACAGGGAAAACACTCCACATAAGAAGCAATCAGAGGTGAGAATCAAATATGGGGTACTAGAGCTGTGCCACCATGCTGTCAATACTTATTTAAAGTAGGGCGTGCTTTGCATAGTTATGTAAAGTAAAGTAACAACTGCATCGAAAACACATCAGACATTCAGTTTAATAATGTGTAATAAAAAGTAGCCTCATTTTAATCTATGGATAGGCAAGTTTCAACAGAAAATACAATCAAGTTTTAACAAATTTATGACAGCTTGAATTCCATAGATACAACAAGCCATTTATTTGCTTAAGTAATTAGCCTAATTGAAATGCTATTCATAACATTCTACACAGGACAATAGAAAATGTGACAGAATATTTACACTGGCATTACACAACTGGTATGACCTAGTTTCTCAATAAAGGAGAATGCTCTATGTCATTTATTATAAATGTGTCAGTGTCAATTCCAAATGACTTTTTTAGTGTACCAAGTATCGAATGCAATCATTGATCAACTGAAAGTGCATGTGGTGCACCTACGTAGGGAGCAATGCATCTGATGAGAAATAGAACCTTAACACCGTCATAACTCTGGAGCAAGAAGTCATTTGAGGTAGAGCATTAGACTGTAATCAAAATAGCGCACTACTTTACTTCATGGTTGGCACGGTGGGGCACCACCGTCACATAGCAGGAATGTCCAGGGTTTGATTCCAGGGTGGATCCTCTACACGTCTGCATGGGTTCACTCCAGTTTCCTCCCACAATCCAAATACATGCATGTTATGTTAATTGATTACTCTAAATTAGCTTTGTCTTACCTAACTTTACATAACATTGTATGTAGATATAACTTTGATTGTATCACTGAAATGGCCACTGATGCTGATGGCAACATTGAATAAGCCAAATAAACAAACCAACTACTCTGAATACTTCATACTACACTAATGAGTACTGCCTACTGTTGCCTATGTATTGGTAGCCATATATAGTACATTTAGATCAACTCTTTTTTTTTACTTAATTAGCCATATTCTGATTAGAACATACCCCAATACAACAGCAATACTCATGTTTATACACAGAGTTGGTAGCATTCTCCTCTGTCATATTATCCACCGTATATTATTTTGATGAAGTAGGCTGAGCTGCTGAGGCTGCACTGCAGCCACCATTAAGATAGCTTCCCTTGTATACTTAAAAAAATATATATATATATATAATGCTACTGTACATACTACCTTTAGTATGTAACATGCCATTTCAAATAGTATACAATAATACCACATTCTCAAAAAATGCCAATAGTATTTATTTTTGTTTTTCAGTTTTCAGAGGGTGCACAGATGGTTCCTCTGGGTACCCACCCCAGATCATCCCAATGACAAACTTCTGACACCCAACAACACACACGCACACTTATAGAGTATGTACAGCAATAAAGTGAGCATATTACGCAAGTAAGGAAAATAAGGTAATATGGGGTAAGATTAATGAGAAAGACAGTGGTGTGGATAAAAGGATAATTGATGGAGTAGAAGGAGGGAGGACATGAAAAATAAGCAAGAAAATAGCATCACTAGGTAAGCTATAGATCTCCATTATGTTATCCTCTGACATTTAAAAATGTTGACAATTTAAATAGTGTATTCTGGGTGATACGGTCTAGGTGTAATATTTTCTCACTACATTGTCTCCACAACAGTGCTGCCCTAAACACAACCTACTGTATGCAATAGGATTTGTAATTTGTAAACCAAACCACCAATGGTATTGTTATGCTTTTGCAATATTCCTTTGTAAACCTGTACTGTATGTTCTACAGTGTAATTTCATCAGACTAATTGCAGCTCTTTAGTTTCCTTGTTTAGTTACTTTCATGTGCACACAGAACAGCATAACTTATCAATCAGAGGTAAGTGAATAGTCTAGACAAGGTCTTAAAATAAACAACTGTATATAAACAACCCCTGGCAAAAAAATATGGTATTACCACTCTTGGAGTAAGATCTTTTAATTGTATAATTTTGTAGAAAAATGTTCATCATGGTGATATGCCACAAATTTAGAAAAAAAAATAAATAAATATAATTGTTGTACTCAGTCACAATTGTGCTTTTAGATTAAGTAGAGGATAAAAATGTAAATGGAATCACTAAATTTTGAGGAAAATATTATACAATCGCTCTGTAATTTGCAGTTCTAAAGCAAACACCTGCATCAGATTTAATCTGCTAATTAGTCGTCAGTTTAAAAAAAAGTGACTTATGTGCTTACACCTTGGAGAGCTGTTGCACAAAATGGATTGACATGAATCATGGCTCCATCACGAAAAATGTCACTAGAAACAAATGAGAGGATTATAAAACTTAAATAATTTAAATCATCATGGAATGTTGCAAAACATGTTGGCAGTTCCCAGTCAGCTGTGTCTAAAATCTGAACCAAGTACAAACAGTTTTAAGGTTGTAAAAGGGAAGCAAACAGTTAGACTAAGATAAACATCAAGGCGGCAAGACAGAAAACGTAAAATCTGTTGAAAGCAGAAAATGCACATAAAAACAAATAAGAAACAAGTTGGCAAAAACGAGAGTTTTTCCCGTTGATACCATTTTCTAATTTTTCCTTAGTTACATCTTCCTGTCTTGTCTCTTCACCCCCCACCTTGCTTTATTGTATGTCCGGATGGGTTGATGGTTAAATTTCACTGTATATTGTACCTGCTACAATGTTTACGTAACAATAAACTTGAAACTTGAGAGTCAAATGTTTCTAATCGAATTGTAAGAAATTGCATAAAAGAAAAGCAGAAAAGGCAAACGAAAGCCATAATTAACACACACACATACAAAAAAAAGAACAAGGTTACAGTGGACTTAAGTTAGCAATCATGGACTGTCAATGACTGGATGAAAGTAATCTTCAGTGATGAATCATAAATCTGCATTTGGTTAGGTGATGATGCTGCGTTTGTTTTGTGCCAGTTCTTTGAAATGTATGAAGAAAACATGCAAATTTACACAGCCATTGATGATATCGGGCTGCATGTCAGGTAAATGCATGGGGGGGATGACCACCATTACATTTTTAATACATGCCAAAGTCTACATTATGATTCCATAATGTTTTTCTCAGAATTTGGTAATTCCATATTGTTGTTTCCTCTATTTGAACTAAAATCACAATTGTGACTGACTACAGCCATTATACGCATTTCGTTTTTATTGTTTTTATTGTTTACATGGTTGGGAATTTAAAAAAAAAAGTTTTGTGGCATGCCTCTATGATTAACCTTTTTGTACAAAGTTTCTACAAAATATTAGGAAAAATTAGGGGATATTTCAAAATAAAATATTCCATAATAAAACATCCACCTAGTATTTGAAAGCATTATATATATATTATATATACCATCCTAAAATGTGAGTTAATATATACCATCTTGCCTGTGGAATATTACCCAAATTTAGTCAAATTCCATTTTCAATTGCATGCACGACCGCCATGATGAGTAAATCAAGGCTTCATATCACTGAGTACAGAAGTGTTACACACAGACGAGAGGGATTTGCAAATCGTCTTCCCTATGAAAGGAGAAGACCACATTTGATTATATCATCTGAATCCTTCAAAATAAAAAAAAAAAGAGGTGGAAAGATAGGGAATGAAGGGTGGAATGTAATGAGGCTCTGGCATGAAGTGCACTTACAGTAAGACAGACAGGATTACAAGCAATCCAAATGGTACAAAATCATGAAGTTGATTACCTTTTACAGCAGATTGCATGCGTAGTTACAAGCTATAGCTTACTCACATTTACTGACATGCACAACTGTTTATATGCAAAATATAAAAAAACACATTTTCACATAAAAAATCAACAAAAATTATCCCTCCAAATCATGGCATTGTGTTTTTGATTTGATTTTAATATTGAAGTTGTTTTTTTTTTTTTTAACAGAAGATGCAGAAGTCACAGAAGAGGTTTAAAAACACATTATGTTTTAGTAAAAAATAAGTTATAATAACTAAAAAGTTACAGTGTACAAAATGAACACAAAAGTGAGCAAACACAGAACAGCTAAAAACAGAAATATAGAAAGCTAGGGTTTAGAAACTCATAACGGCATAAAATGTATGTGCTGTTTTATGTACATTACATGTACAGTATGCATTTTACTATTTAAGAACATGCATATAAAACTAGATTTTTTTTCTTGCAGTGATATTTATGTATTGAGTTTTTCTTATCTTGTATCGTTTAAGCACAATGAACTGTACTAAAATTTTTAGTCCCAAGAGTAGTGTTACTATTTTCTGGTATGAAGGGAGAGCCCCAAAAGTTTGCATTGAATTTTCTGATCACAGGGGTGCCATGCCCCTACCCAGAAAAAATGTACTGTGAATTGCTTGACAGTTTTAATGTGAACTTTCACAGTTTGACCATAAAGTTCACAGTTCCACTATAATTTTGCAGTGGTAAGTTGGCCACTTTATGGTTCCACTGTCAAAATTCATAGCACAATTGTAAATTTGGCTGATTATGAACTGAGCATAAATTATTTTACAGTTCTACTATGGATTTTGATGGTAATTTGGTCACTTCATGGTTCTACTGTCAAATTTTACAGTACATTTTTTTCCTGGGTAACCCCTTAAGCACAATTTTACAGTACATTTTTTCCTGGGTAACCCCTTAAGCACAATTTTACAGTACATTTTTTCCTGGGTAACCCCTTAAGCACTTTGAATGACCATTGCGTATGAAAGGTGCTATATAAATAAACTTGACTTGACTTTGATGTGGAAGGAATAACTATTTTCTCTAGAAAGGCAAAGCATTTCTCCTAAAACAATAAGAGATATATTTATAAATAGTTAACTGGTTACAAACCCAGCCTGGGGTTTTACCCCTGAGCCACAGGAGCACCCTCACTCAATTTCAACTCTAAGCTTAAAGATTCAAGGTTGAGTGACAATAGAAGAATATGATAACACTTTTTCAGCAGCAGATGAATGTGAGCACGTCTGAGCACACATGAGATTACAGGAGACTTTTGATTATAAGAAGAAAACAGTAAACTTAAGTAAATCTGAAATTTCTCACTTAATTCCATTGGAGAATTGAAAGAGATATTAAGGAGATGTCCTTTGTGAATTTCTGTCCCTATGGCTACGATAAATTAAAAGTACGAAACTAAAAATGCAATATTATTTCATCCAGACTCTGAAATCTGTATGCACCATTATCTTGAGAAAGCTGATATTGATGATGTGGTTTATTTGAAAACAGCTTATATGCCTTAGTAAGAGAAATATAAAAAATGCTTCTGGTCCTGCAAACACTAAATACTGCAATATGTTATATTTTTGACGTCTTAAACTGCTGTTATATTTAAGAGTTAAGAGTTATCTAATTGACAAGATATAATTTATATATATATAATTTTATCATCAGTAATCATGCTGTTCATCAATAGCTTGACAAATAAGAGTTGAGACAAGAGCAATTTAGAATTAGTAATGAACGAGAAAACTAAATAATGAAGTGATTTCATGCAAGTGATGTCAACTGGATATGATTTAGTACAATAATGATTTAGTACAAAAGCAGTATCCACAATTGGCTTTGTGGAACAAATATGGCATTGGATTTTCTGCACTGATAATATTATATTTTGCAGAAAAAATGGTGCTCTCGACCAAAGACAAAAATAAGTATTCAGAAGTCCAACATCAGGTATTTTATAGGGCTGCATCAGTGCCCTTGTCACAGCTTATTTACACTTCTGTGATGGCTGTATTCATTCTACAATTCTGTACCGTCTTTAGATCAACATAGGCCTATGCATTTACTTTAACAGGACAATGCAAAACCTCATGCTGCACACACAAAGACATGGCTGCAGAAGAACAGGCTAATTCAGCCCTGACTTGCCCATAAATTAGAATATGTGGGAAAATTTTTGTTTACAGGAAAACCTTGATCACTGGGTATCCTTGGTGCCAAAATGCCCTTGAGAATGGCAGCATTACAAATTGTGAGATGCGTCCCATTTTTCTGTCTGCAATAAAATTAATGCTAATGTACAAAGTAAATATAAGAAGCACAGTTCATTTTCAGCTGCTTTTTCTTGTAACTGTCTCTCTTTTTCTCTCTCAGTTTCTCTCTGTCCGTCTTGCTTTTTCTTCCCTCTCACTCTGTCTTTGAACCTCACTCAATGTAGTAACCTCCTGTAGGAGTAGTAAGACAAAATACAGCCTCAGTTCTCAGCTGACTTTAAGTGCCCCCTGTTAGGGCAGTACACATTACCCACAATCCCTTGGGCACTCCAGACTCACCATGATTAAACGCCCCCAGCTTGAAGTGCCTGAACCATGCTCAGCCCTCCATGTTATTAAAATGTTGCATAAATAAGTAAGGAAAACAAAGAGTTGAAGCTCTGCCCAGATACGGCGAATTTTATCCTTACTGCAAATGGTTGTTGTATTTTTGAAGAAATGTAGAATGGGTTCTAGAAATCGGCTCATCTTTTTATTTAGTGTTAATAATAGAGTTTTTTTTTTATTTAAATACGATACTGTTATATCTCTTAGAGATTGCCTTGTTTTGAATAGAATTTCACATTTTGTACTGACTGTAGCTAACATTGTATTGTATTCAAATGTACTTAATACATAAATAATGCATGGTAATTCCCTAGCCCACCTCTAACCCACCAATGTCTAATCTGACAACTACATGGTAGCAGCTCAGTTCAGTTATCCATTTAAAAATGGTCACGAAGAGCTGCTGAGGTTTAAATAAAATGGACTTTTTAGACTTAAGCCAAGTTTTGAATTTCTAGTAGAGTAGAGCCAACGTTTAGGTGCTGTTGAGTGTCCATCTTCTTCCAGTGTTCTGCCAAATTTACATTACATTTACTAGACACCCTTATGCAAGAGTTTTTTAAATATAGTTTTTGTTACAATGGAGCATTGTCTTAAATCATCTTTACAATTTTAGATTATCTTTTAATATCTAACTTCTAACTAAACTAAACTAAACTACTAACTAACTGTGCAAGACTAGGGCGACCATGGCAAGGGAAAACTCCCTAAATATTACAAGGAAATCTTTGGGAGGACCAAGACTCAAAAAGGGACCCATAATTCTTGGGTATCTTAGATGTTGAATGTAAGAATAAAACAAATGTATCTAGTCAAATGACTTTGTAGTAATAGTTTTAAAAAAGCATATTTGCATTATTTCATCTGAAGCACAGTGCCATTTGAGTCCTTGGCAGGAACATCATATCGTCCCCAGGCAGCCGGAGGAGGTAGAGAGTTACTGCCCTCTGGCATGGCCCGGGCATGGTGGGGCTGGAGCTGAAGACACAAGGTTGATTGCCTAGATTGTTGTCCTGACCTGACAGCAGAGAGTCAGACATAAGGTTAGCCACTGCTTTCCACATGCAGTTTTTGTTGTTATTCACAAAGTGTTAATCAAGGTGCCTTATTAATTTGTGCACTGTTTTTCTCCTGACTCGAAAGTCACATCCTTTTCCTAAACAGTGCCCACTACCATTGCTCTTTATCCATGAGTTTTGGTAGGGAAACACTTTTATTTTGTCTTTTATGCTCGTACATTCTCTGTCAAAAAGTGGAAAGGAAAAACGCCCTGAACGTTATGGAATAACATTTTGAAACTATAAAACTTGGCAACACCAAGACTCAAAAAGGGACTCATACTCCGGGGGTATCTTAGATGTGAAATGTAAGAATTACATTCATCCTCACAAATAAAATGTTAGTAAGAGTGCAAATTACAATTCAATTCAATTCAGTTTTATTTATATAGCGCCTTTTACAATAGAGTATTGTCTCAAAGCAACTTCACAAT
>JAVSBV010151796.1:0-15252 GCA_033117975.1 Parotocinclus spilosoma
ATTTGTTTATATATGTATTTGAAGAAAGAGCAAGCACTATAACCTGGTGTATATACAGAAAGTCAGTCTACCTGTGTGCTTCTTACTGTGTGACTGTTCAGACCTGATGAGTGAAGGCTGAGCTGAGTACACTGCTGTCCCCTAGTGGACGTAGTAAAGCCAATACACTAGATTGAAGAAAGTGTAGGTGATGGGGAAGATGACTCGTGACCACTTGTCTATGGCATTCACATCTGTCAGGTCTGGAATCTTCACCTTCAACTGAGAGGCCCTCTTCCTTAAGCGACTTTTCTTATGCTTGATTGGCTGCTCGAGGGAAACTGCTGGCCGGCCATAGAGGTCACAGCCAGTCAGGGGCTTGCGGTATTGAATGCTGGCACTGTCATAAGAGAACATGGTATGCCGTGGATCACCAAGGCCCCCGAGCATTTCAGCCCCAGTAAGGCGCAAATCAAGGTTGGTAAGGGGGATGTTCCCATGAGGATCCATCTATATGAAAAAAAGAAAAGGAGAAAAGGAGAGGCAGAATTTTGAAGAGTGATGTATAGTACTGTGCGAAAGCCTTAGGCCACCGGTAAATTAGATATACCATTGTTTTAGCAATGGCATATTGATCATTTATGATTATTTCTCAGTTACTTTATTAGAATATAACAACAACAAAGCAGATTTATATTCAGTATAAGGAAGCCCAGTTGATCCTTGTACAGTTTAAAGAAAACTGATCAGGAATGGCATATTTGGACAGGCTGCAGCCAAGAAACCACTTTTGTTTGGATTTGAAAAAGGGTTAAAGGCTAAGATATGCTAAAGCCCACAAAAGATGGAATGAAGAGATAATATGTTATATATGGTCATTGTACCATTGCTAAAACAACAAGTCTGATGGTGGCTTAACACTAGAAGGGCCAGGATTCCAGAACTACTAGAATGGCCACCGTGGTCATTTTGACCATTTAAAGTTTGCATGTCTCTTTATGTTATCATACAGATTGAATAAATAAATTCAATAATTCATCTTGTTAAAATCGGTCATAAAATGTCAGAAAGACAATAATACTGGATTGTACTAATGATTATTTACTAATAGTATTTAATGTATTAATATACTATTGCAATATATGGATATATGATGTTGTACATCCAAATAAAATAATAATAATAATAAAAACTATAACAACAAAAATTATTAAAATATTAATTGCAACTACAAAGAACCATAATGCTTAAATATGTTTTATACAACAAGTTAATAAGCTTTTTTTAATATCCATAATGCCTAAATGGATAAATCACAGCAATACAAGCTAAATGTCTAAAATGGTAAAAGTGGTCAAAACAGAAATAAGCTCAAATGAAATTTAGTGCTTTAAATTAACGTAAAGTATTTATAAAAAATAGCAACATATTATTTTGTAGGTTATTAGGGAAATGTCATCTGTGGTCACTTGACATGCAGCTAGATAACTCAGTCAAGGCATGTAACTTCATCAGCTGCATGTTTTCTGTTTGTTGCTTTTTAGGTTAATTGTAATTATACTTTTTCTGTGAAGGTCTTATTGTTAGGCTCTTTTATAGCTAATTCAGCAGCTTTTTACAGGAGGTAAACCGTAGCCGCGTTCTCAAAGTAACAAGTGACGTGCTCAAAAAGCGGTAAAAACAGCTGGCTTGTATAGATGAGAGACGGTCAAAATGACCTCATCATTAGAGGTACTCCTGCTCAGAACACTTCTGTGATCTGTAATATTAATGTCAAAACAGTGTCAGACTAAAATATGCTCTAATATAATAAAAGTTACAACTTTTTGGACATAGGGGGTTAATTATGTGAAAGTTATTATATCTCAACATTTCAAAACGGTCAAAATGACCGTCTCCTCCTTTCTAGTGTTAAGGAAGTGGACTATGGACCAGAAGGTCCAGGGTTCAAATCCCACCTCTGCCACAGTGTTCTGGGTAAAAAAAACTTGGATTGTAAGACTGCATTAAGACTGCATTCGTAAGTCGCTCTGAATAAGGGTGTCTGCGAAACGACATAAATGTAGAATGTATATTAAGATGAGTTTGAGAAAGTCCTAGTGATCTTACCAGTTTAGCATAGCTAAGACCCATCAATATTTGGACATGAGCCAAAAGGGCCCTGGGTGAAGGCAGAGTGAATGCTTCATGCAAAGTCCGAAGAGCTTCAGTGTAATTCTCTTTCTTCATTTGCTCCACACCTGACACACATTATAATAGATATTTGTATTTAATTACATCTTGTAAAAGTTTCAGTGCGGCTACATAGATCTTGATTCAGATACCATTGGAAATAAAAGTGGAAATGTGCAGAAGTTCCTTAAGGTCTTTGGCCGCCAAGGCAACAAGGAGGGAGATATCTTCTTGGACGGAAACACCAAAGTTTCGGGTTTCTGCAAGCAGATCCCCTGATGGCGTGCTCAATTTCTATGTGAAGTAAAAAAAAGATATTAAATATCTAATTTGTTTGGATACGTCCCAACAAATCTATTGTCACTTATGCTGTATGTATCATAGTGGAGCCTAAATTAAATGTGTAAACATGACCATGGCTTTTCCTCACAACTTTTTCTGGCACTCATCATAGGTGTAACGGCTAAAGCAGGTTAACACCCTTCTGTATATCACCTAATATTCACACGCTCATGGTTTTAGGCAGACATATTTAGTACAGCTTTTTCCAAAGTGGATTACAATGCAAAACTGACAATGGAACTTTCCTAGAAATGGAAAAACACTGCAATGTAAGTATTTAAAAACACTAGCTATGTTAATAGCTGAGGAAGTAGCTTTCTAGAAAGATGCTGGCATTACTTGCTGCAAGAGAAACAAAAATGATAATTCCAGTAGTTTAGTTTATAAGTTGAATAAAAGACTAAATGAAATGTAAAAGGTCTTTATACTATGGAGGCTATGAGACATCGCGATTTAAAAATGTCACAATGCAAATTTACAATTTAAAACTTCTATCAAATTGTATTGCAGCAGACTAACATTTGTTTTGTTTAAATTTTATTTCTCTCAATTTGATTGAAATGTCAATGCCTTTTTGTAGCAATTTTTCTTAAATGGGGAGACTTCGTTTTTTTTGTTAATAAAACTTATTTGAGAATGTACTTTGCATTGTTTATAATTCAAAAATAAAGAAATGTAAGACAATTAAAGAGTGAGCTTAGTATTGTGAATTGAATCAAATAAGTATTAAACCCCTACTGAATAACTGAATAATGTAGGTTCCTTGCTACTAATTTTATTAACAGGATTAATTAATAATTTGCACAGAATAACTTATTGTCACTTAAAGGAGCAGGCATTTAAATCCAGACAATCTGAAACATTTAAATATGTAGTAAATTATATATATATATTTTATAGAGACAGATTGTTTTTCTATAACGCATTATACAACAGAGCATTGTCTTAAAGCAGCTTCACAGCAGTATTATCTTGAAAGGCCAATCCCAAATTGAGAAAGCTCAATGTATTAGTCTTTGTGCTATTTTGACCGAAGCATATCAAAAAAGGGCATTTTAGTCCCCGGTGAACTGTGTTAACTTCTGAAAAACATTCGGTCAAACTAGATTTCAAACATCTTAATAATAAAGTTGGTTCGTTAAATTTTAACTAGGAGTCTTTATTAGTACTTTATAGTACATTATAAATTCCCATAAATACTGAGTATGCTTCTATTACTTTAACTAATTTCATGTCTGATGTCTGTCTGTAACATTTCTTACTTGGTTAATTTGCAAAAACAGACAAATTATTTTTTCAAACTGGCATTCTGACAGCCAGATCAGCCACTGTATCAGCAAAAGCTTGTGGATCCAGGGTTCTTCTACAGTACCACCAAAAGTCCTCAGTATAAGTTGCCATAATGGAAGCAAATCAGTGGTGGGCACCTGCTTTTGAACTGCCTCTAATGCTAAGGAACACAAAAAAAGGTCAGAAATACAAGCCCCACATACAGTATTATATTTCTACTGTAGTAAATAAGAGAATTTACCTCTGACTAAAGCATTTTTAATGTGATCCTTTGTTTCATTTAGTGTGCAGCAACTGAGTGAAAATAGAAGAGTGTTGTATGAAACAGTGATGTCAAGTTTAAGTTGTCCTAAGAGGCCTGGAACACCTGCGTGAAACGAGTGAACAAACAGATGAGTTGCATGACCGAAACTGCACCCTTTTCACTATATAGGGCACTATTTTGGGAGATTTGAAAGTAAAGTAATATTAGTAGAAGCCACCATAAGCCATAGCGCACAAAATATGTAAACCTAAAGGGAAAAGCTGTTTCAAATACAATCACTGCAAAAAGAAGAGAAAAAATGTAAAGCCCTGATAAAACTGCATTAAGAATCTCGTTATCTTTTTATAAAGGCTAATTTATTTACATAGCTCTTTTTACAATGGTGCATTGTCTCAAAGCAGCTTTACAATCTTTTATTATCTTGAAAGGCCAATCCCAAATTGAGCAAACCTAGGGCGACAGTGGCAAGAAAAAACTCCCAGAATATAGAAGGAACAAACTCAAAATGAGACCCGACCTCCATGGGTGGCCTAGATGTTAACTGAATTGGTATTATTAGTAAAATTAATACAATTAAAATTAAATAACGAAATAGATTTAAGATATTGAGTCCTCAGCGGTAAGTTATCTGCCATAATGAACGCCTAATTTTTTTTAACCAACTTTACTTATTCAGTTCTACTGCACTTCCAAGAAGTAATGTCTTGGTTGCACTGAGAGATGCTGTGTGTCTGGGAGCATACTGTGAAATCCAGCTCTAATTACTAGATATATATCCAAGAATAATAATTAAGATTAATATTATTATAATAATTAATATTCAAATTAATATTATTAAGAATGAATAATAACCAAGAAATAAAACGGCTAAGAACAACAAGAGATATAACGTGGGAGTATACACTGTGACAAGTCAGAGCAAAAAATTATAAATAATTAAAAACTAAATAAATAAATGAAAATGTTTGGTCTCTTTTTGAGTCTTGGTCTTCCCAAGGTTTCTTTCTTCTACATTCAAGTAGTTTTTTCTTTCCACTGTCGCCCTAGGCTTGCTCAATTTGGGATTGACCTTTTAAGATAATAGAATATTGTAGAGCTGCTTTGAGACAATGCTCCATTGTAAAAAGCGCTATAAAAATAAACTTGACATGACTTAATTACTAGGTCATCCCTATACACTGCTCACAAAAATTAGGGGAACATTTTAACATATCCCCTTACTTTTTGTGAGCAGTTTATGTTGTTCATACATTGAATTACATATGGCTTTTAAAAATGACTTACTTAGTAAGGATAAACCCAGGAGAAAAGACTGTACTGAAGTCTTCACTGAGCTTCAGTGTAGTACTGACTGTTCTACCCCTGAAATCTACCCCTTTTTCTCATCAATAAAACTTTGAGTTATTTATTTGCACCAGAGCTCTCTGTGTTTGTCATTACCACCACTGTGCTACAAAAATATTAACTTTTAATAACCTTAATAATTAGCATGATAACCACATCAGGTTATTAAAAACAAAGTAATGAATTACTGTAACCATAAATTTGCTTTGGTGTCTGTACTTTGTTTCTGTAACGTAATTACTTTTTTACTTTTACTGATTACATTTCAAAAGAAAATATTTCTCACTACATTTTCAAGACAGCCTTTAGGTTTTAGAAATGCATTTATTTATCTGGCTTTTTTATGTAAGCACTTCTAGTCGGGCACCTAATCTTGGGCAAACTGGAAACAAGGGGAGGGGCTGGGATTTGCTTACATGGCTTAAAGGAAGAAATGTAGAGAAATTAAACCACGGAAGCCCAAGAAAGTGTCCGCCTTGTGTCAGTTCCCAAAAACATTACCAACATACAATGGAATTTATTATCATTTTAAGTCATTTTAAATACTGTAAAGAACTGTGCTAAATGATGAATAATGAATAAACGTGGTAAACTATTCGTTCTATATCAGTGTTATATATATAACCAAAGTTTTGCGAATTTTGAAAATGCGCATTACAAATCCTGGATGGAAAAGCTCAAAATGTAAAAAAAAAAATAAAAAAGACCCAAAGATTACAAAAAAAAAAGTTTTCGCACTTGAAAGAGGTGGGAAAAGTAAGAATATCGCATCGCCGAAATGCGAAAGAAAGGGGACGGAAACTGGTTTTGCAAATAAACTAGGAGGTATACTGTAAATAACAGATCACATAATTTTACATTTATGTTATTTAGCAGACGATCTTATCCAGAGCCACTTACAATTAATAAAGTCTTACAATCCAAGCAATTGTGGGTTAAGGGCCTTGCTCAGAGACCAAACTGTGGCAGAGGTGGGATTTGAACCCTGGACTTCCTGGTCCATAGTCCAGTCCCTTAACCACTAGGCTACCACAGTCCCCATTTTGTCCCCCCTGATTGGACTAAAAACCTGATTTGGTCTCGCTATCAGATGCAATACAGCAATTAGTCGTAATTAGTCATTACAGATGTAAATGCAGCTGTGGCAAGCCAAAAGGATCAAAACCATTGAAGACATTGAGAATCTCGTTTCTGTTTACGTTTTGTTTTACTGCTTTAAAATGACTGATTAAAATGTGTTGCTCATAAAACAAATAATGTTTTAATTCCACTCTCACCTTTGCCATTATGCCAGTATTACATATTAAAGGCTGCTGCTGTTGTTTTATTTCTACATGTGTGATTAGATTTGGAATTTAGAATTTGTGGCTATGACAAAGTTCAGACTGGAATTAAAATCACAATCGACAGTGAAACAGTCTGCTAGTTAGCGGTTTTGACTAAGCTGAATAACCTGCTGGTCAGTTTAGTAAACCTAGTGACTTTAATATGCAATACTGACTTAGTGACAAGGCTCAGAGTGGAATTCAAGAAGAAAGAAGTTACAAGTAAAAAACAAACATGATTTGTTTTATGAACAACACATTTTAATCAGTTATTTTAAAGCAGTAAAGGAATAGCCATTCTGTAAAAAAGCTTTCTTTCCTCAAAGATTATGATCCCTTTGGCTTGCCACAGCTCCATTTGTGTACAGTATATCAGAACTAATGGAGTGTCTGATGGGGTGACTGAATTTGAAGTTTATTTGGTTTATTTAACGTTGCATCAGTGGCCATTTCAGTGACTCAATGTTATATCAGAACTAGTTATAGACACACACAAGTCAGTGCCAATTTAAAGTAATCAATTAATCTAACACACATGTCTTTGGACTGCGGGAGGAAACTGGAGTACATGGAGTAAAACCACACAGACACGGGGAGGACATAAAGACTCCACCCAGAAAGAACCCAGTAGGGGTGTGCCATTTCACATCGTTCGATATAACACCGCTATAATTTTTTTTAACGATATAAAACATCCATATCGTGATATTCCGGGTAGCACCGCTGCCTCACAACAAGAAGGTCCCGGGTTCAGTCCCAGGGTGGAGCGACCTGGGTCCTCCCCGTGTCTGTGTGGGTTTACTCTGGGTACTTCGGTTTCCTCCCACAGTCCAAAGACATGCGTGCTAGGTTAATTGGTGTCTCCAAATTGTCATTGACTTGTGTATGCAAAACACCCCAGCCGTGTAACTGGAAGCAGCTACACGCCGGTCTCAAGCCCGGATAAATGTGGAGGGGTGGAGAAAGCAATGGCACTACTGGCAACTACTCCACTATCCTGCTGAAATACTTAAGGATCACATCGATGAAGGACAGAAATGTGTGGAGATCGATGATCCATCACTGTACGGTTAATCCCCCCATGGTGTACATCAGGTACGTGACTTATAGGCAGAGCAACAGATTTGGTGCTTCTGCAGTGGGGAAGTTTGTCCCAAAAAGGAGAGTGTGGACGTGGTTTTGGTACAAAATATCAGATGTACAACAAACTACAGTGATATGTAAGCTATGCAAAAGGTCTGGTGAGGTGATGTATTTTAAAGCATAAAATATATATTTGTTGCAATTGCTTGTTGTTTAAATATATTGCAGAATATATCGTCATTGCAAAAGTACCCTAAAATTATTGTGATATTATATATATTGATATATATATATATTATAGATATTGACCGCAGTGAACTTTTGTAAATGCACATAACCTTTGCAAAACGTATAAATGGAAACTTGGATTGTACCTTCAATAAAATTCATAGTGTTTCAAAAAATTAAAAAGTTAATTAAGAAATATTTGTAATTTTTAACTTTAAGCATATTTAATAGCATTTACCTTTATACTTCTACTTGATGTAAAATATCTAAGCCATAGTTGAACTTTTACTGGAGTATTTTTTTATCAGACTAGTGGTACTTTGACTTTCAGTACAGAAGCTGTGTAGCATAGCATAGTTCTGTCAGGTTACACTGAACGCAAATTTAAATTCTCACCGTTAACTTTCTGATGAAGTCTGAGAAATTCCTCATAACAGCATTTTCGTATGTCCTGAAGAAACTGTGAGCTATTTTCATATTCCTGAAAGTAAATATAACCGTTTAATGTTAGACATGTTACAGCGTTACACAGGTTATAGAAGCCATGTTTATAAGTTATGAAGATAAAAAGACCTTCCACTTTCTGACTATGCTGTTATTCTCCGCAGCCCAAATGTCAACCAAACTCGGAGTCCCAGACATTTTTATACCTCAGAAATGTAAACAGACTCGACATAAATACAATTTTACTATTAATTCCTGAATTACAACTGTATCACATTATGATGAACCACTGGTCTAAACCAAATCTATTCCCGGTTTAAACAGTTTCTTCTTTCCTCTCGTGAACAGGACATTACCGCCACCTAGTGCTCTGGACATGCAGCAAATACAGTCGTGGCAGTGTTGCCAGGTGTACCATAATTATCGTTTGTGTACGATCATTTTGCCCTCTGTACGATCTACGATTAATAATCCCAAAAAAGGGCAAATATACGATAATTTGACCATTCCGTGAATGTGTGGTTGTAATCAATTGTAATCAGCCTGTCACAACTGTCTGTTGGAATATTTTGTGAACCCTGAAGGTGTTGGCTGGAAATTCATTTTCTAAAAGAATAGTCTGAATAGTCCGCTGTGCCCGCCCTATGAGTGAGGAAAAGAAAAAAAGCTGTGAGTGCCTGTCAGACACTATTCAACACTAGAACGGCTATAGCGCATTAAAGACTTGTTATTTTGGTTAAGATGGATGTACGATAATTTCCCTCAAAATACAATAATTTTATGTCTCTGGTACGATAATCGTACGATAATAGTAATAATAGCTGTACTAATATAAGCAGTGATTCATGCCTGTCATAACCATTTGAAATAGTGTTTTAAAGCCTGAAATCACAACCCATTCAAATACCCATTTCCAACTCTATTTACACATTTTTTCCTCATAAACATCCAAGTAGCAAGAACAAAATACAACACTTCTGGAAGGCTAGTTTAAAAAAATGAAAACTAGTATAACAAGTTTGAAAGAGTGATCAGGCTCCTGGTTTAACACTTCATGGAGCAACCTTGCTTTAATTGGAGCAGTCTGTTTAGATTTCACTCTATCGCCTTCGTATTCCCAGACTGTGGAATAATACGTTCTTTTATGTAGAGCCAAATTCACTCCAGTTGCATGGTGAGCAGCACAGGGCAGCTCTCTTCACATATAAATAGATTTTATATCAGATTTAAGTCAGAGCTCTGACTTGGCCCCTCATGTACATTCACCATCCTATTCCTTTATCCGCCGTGTTGTATTTCAGGTGTTTTTTAGGATGCCTGTTGTACTGAAAGGTGAACCACCTGCCCATCTTTAGCTGTCTAGCAGAGGGTGGCAGGAGTTCCTCAGGACTAATGTTGCCACTACCATTATTAACAGTGAGTGGGATTGCTGTAGCCTAGGGGTTAAGGTACTGGACTCTGAACCTGATGGTCCAGGGTTTAAATCCCACCTCTGCCAAGCTGCCACAGTTGGGTCCTTAAGCAAGGCCCTTATCCCACCATTGCTTGGATTATAAGACTGTATCAGTTGTAAGTCATGCTGGATAAGAGCGTCTGCTAAATGCCATAAATGAGTAAGAGATATCTTTGGTAAATAATAATATAAATTGTACTTATAGTGCTATTTATTACATTTACGGCATTTAGCAGACGCCTTATCCAGCATGACTTACAACTTATACAGTCATACAATCCAAGTAATGGAGTGTTAAGAGTCTTGCTTAAGGACCCAACTGTGGCAGCTTGGCAGAGGTGGGATTTGAACCATGGACCATCAGGTCCACAGTCCAGTACCTTAACCTGCCTTAAACGCTAGGCAGAGTCCGTCCGTATTTAACGTTAAGCATAAATGAGAACGACATTTGAAAGCTCACTATTTGACCAGTTTAGCTCGTTAGCTCATGATCAGAACAGAGACTGATCTTACTCGGTTGATGTGTTTAGAGACTTTTTTGTGTAAGTTCCTCGTGTTCGTTCGATTGACTTTCTCTGCTTTTTTGTACCAAGCTGTAAGTAATGTTTGTAAGTGTATGGTGCCTGTCCTATTGTAAGTAGTACTTATTTGCCCCCCCAACACACACACACACACACACACACACACACACACACACACTATCTGTATATTCTCTTTAATCTATAAATATATAAACTGGTTCACATTCACTCATCTGGTTGATCTTCTGTATCGTTCCTGATCCTGTCTATCGATTTATTTTTAGATTCAGTCAAACTAAAATATCAGTCGTTTTAATCGCTTGTGTTTTAAGTGGTAACTCTGAAGTATTTATGCATCATTTGTAGTTTTTTGGTTTTTGTTGAAAATACTCTTTACGTTTACATTACAGTAGCATAAAATGCTCTTAAACATTAACAGCCTTTTTCACACAAATGGGGCAAGTCTCTAGTCTGTACCAGTTAAAAAACATAAATCTTTCAAAAACCCTTGAATCACAATTCTGAAATGCTAACATACTCCTAGATAATGAGTAACAAGCTTTGAAAAAGATACTAAACAACAGATACATAAACAACAGTTTGTGAGTCCAGAAACGCACGCTTTATATTAAAAATGTGTTACAAATGGGCATTGCTGACAGAGTAAGAAGGGGTGTCTACAGACTTATGTCTATACATGAATGTACTTGCTTATTCATGCTATAGATATTAAAATCGTTAGATTAATTCATCTAATTAAAATGGTCACTGTAAAAAAAAGAACTTCCCCAACTCAGAACTTCTCAGGTCTTATTCTGCCTCATTACAATTCAGTCTTTTTATGAACAGCATCTTCTTCTCTCTTTCTCAGATAAGCTCTGCTTCAACACTCTCTTTCATAATGAGGACATGCAGGAGATCACCAAACACTTTGTGGTCTGCCACGTCGATGCTCCTGGCCAACAAGTTGGAGCCCCTCAGATGCCAGCAGGGTGTGTGATCTGTCTCACTTACACACCTAATTGAATTCATACCTGTTTTGAAATTCATTCTGACATTTTTTCCGGTCTACCTTAAGGTACCAGTACCCCACCATGGACCAGTTGGCCGGCATGTTGCCCAGCGTCGTGCAGCACTTTGGGTAAGTAGTATTTGCATGGTCTAAAGAATATTTTTAGTAAGTATCACTAGACTAGTGTGAGATGCCTTATGTGGTAACTTATGGTGTGATTAAAGTGTTGGGATTAGACTTGGTGAGAGTATTTTGATCCATTTGGGTCGTCAGCATGCGCTCTCAGAGACCAAGATGCCTAGACCAGTGGTGGACATAAACAGGGATCTACTGTCTGGTGGAACAGGGCGGGCTTAAATAAGGGAATGCCTGACTAACATGGTAGCTAAGCATTAGAAACCACTGACTGATTACTGACTGACTTTGGATCCAATCTCTGGTGAGAGAAGGCTTCTCCTGTGGTTAGATTGTGCATTATCCAACCTGATCCACTGTATTAGACGTCCTGGGTGCTGGTTCTCTTTTACACTGGGCAGTAAGGACACTAAGACAGTGGAGACAGTGACAGTAAATATGGATAAATTAGTAAAAACATGAAGAGTAAAAACAGGGAGTATAGCTACGTTATATAAGTTTTTGAGAGTTGATATAGATATAAATTACTAGACAGTACAGTTACAGATAGTTATTGTACAGCACTCAGAGAAGAGTATGGATGGATTAGTATAGTTGGCAATAGTAAGTGGAAATAGTCAGATTATATTGTTAATTAATACTGATTATAATTAGATATGTATTGTATAGATAAAGATAGTAAATGACATTAGTATATTTGGAGATATTGAATGAAGGTTAATTAATATTGTTGGAAATATTGAGTATAGTTAGATGAGTATAGTTAGCGATAGAAGACTGAGTACAGTTAGATTACAATAGTTGGGGAGAGTATGATTTGATTTGTATAGTTGAAGATGATTATAGTATGGTTAGGCAAGTATTGTCAAAGATTGGACAGAGTATAGTTAGATTAGTACAGTTGGAAATTGGAAGCATAGTTACATTAGTATAGTTGGAGATAGTGAGTATAGGTATATTAGTATAATTACAGATAGTAAAGTTATATTAGTATAGATGGAGATTAAGTATAGTTATGTTAGTATAGTTACAGATAGTATAGTTATATTAATAAGTTGGCGCTAGTGGGTATAGTTAGATTAGTATAGTCAGGAATAGTGAGTATAGATAGATTATTATAGTCAGAAATAGTGAGCATAGTTATATTGGTATAGTCAGAGATTGTTAGTTAGGTTTGTATAGATAGGGATGGTGAGTATAGTTATATTAGTATAGTTGAAAATAGTGAGTATAGTTAGATTAGTATAGTTGAAAATAGTGAGTATAGTTAGATTAATATAGTCAGGGATAGTGAGTATAGTTAGGTTTATATAGTCAAAGATAATGAGTATAGTTAGATTAGTATAGTTGGAGATAGTGAGTATAGTTAGATAAGTATAGTTGAAGATAGTGAGTATAGTTAGATTAGTATAGATAGGGATAGTAAGTATAGTTAGATTAGTATAGATAGGGATAGTGAGTATAGTAAGATTAGTATATATAGAGATACGGAGTATAGTTAGATTAGTATAGATAGGAATAATGAGTATAGTTAGGTTAGTATAGATAGGGATAGTGAGTATAGTTAGATTAGTATAGATAAGGATAGTGAGTATAGTTAGATTAGTATAGATAGGAATAGTGAGTATAATAAGATTAGTATAGATAGGGATAGTGAGTATAGTTAGATTAGTATAGATAGGGATAGTGAGTATAGTTAGATTAGTATAGATAGGGATAATGAGTATAATTAGATTAGTATAGATAGGGATAGTGAGTATAGTTATATTAGTATAGATAGGGATAGTGAGTATAAAAGTGATACTGAGTAAAAATGGTAATTAAACTTAGAGGAAATGAAGAACTGTTGTGCAAAAGTTTGTGCACCATCTCAGATCAGGTTTTCTAATAGTTTATTTAATGATCAGACATTGATTTATGTCTTTCCTGAATCTATTATTTTTTCTATTCTAAACCAAACAGAATGTAATTTATCCCCAAACACTCCCGTACATGTCCAGGCTAACACCTCTGATTTGAACTGTTAGATTTAAGAGCATTGTGGGAATTGGAGTTGGAGCAGGTGCCTACGTCCTCGCTAAATTTGCTGTAAGTCTTTACTCAGCTCTTGTAAAAAATACCCAGCATGTGCGCTTTGGATTATTTACTGATCGATCCGTAACTTTATTTCTCTCTCATGTAGCTGATCTTCCCAGAGCTGGTTGAGGGTTTGGTTCTGCTGAATATCGACCCGAATGGGAAAGGCTGGATCGACTGGGCTGCTTCCAAACTGACCGGACTGACCAGCACCCTGCCAGACATTGTCCTTCCTCACCTGTTTAGCCAGGTAAGACCTGTTACAGTCTCTGTCTCTGTCCATCCTCGAATGTTCTTAATCAGACAGAGCAGGGCAGCACATTTATTACACAGCATCCAGCATAAAGATCACCTGATGTTTCTTCTAGTCATCACCTGACAGTCTGAACCTAAAGATGGCTAATTTAGAATCAAGCAAGTGGAAATGGAGAAGAACAGCATTAATAAAAGGGAGAGAAAAACAGAAATGAAGTTTAGGAAGTGATGGTTTAATATTAACACTGTTTAAAGCAGCTGTTTAAATCTAAACGATTCCTAAAACCTGCTCCCAATGCTTTTGATCTGCAGGAGGAACTGATGAATAACAGCGAGCTGGTGCAGAGCTACAGGCAGCAGATCAACAACACCATCAACCAGTTCAACCTGCAGCTCTTCTGGAACATGTACAACGGGTAACTAGCATGAGAATGTAGCCTAGCATGTAAAAATGCTTAAAAAAATAAATAAAAATAAAACAAATAGACTGCATGTGACATCACATAGTAATAAAAACATAATCTGTGTGAGTATGTGATCTCCTGACACTGTGTGATTTATTAATGAAAACATATTGTTTGAGTAAATAATTAATTATTATTATTATTTGTAAGTACAACAGCATTTTAGGGCAACTGAATAAAAAATACTGGATTTGAAGAGTAAAACGGTAAGTCGTGCAAAATTGAAGAAAATCTCAAGAATGAAGTCAAACTGTGACCTAACGGTGAACATGGAGGCTGTAGAAAGTTTAATAAAGACTTACTTTTTAGATCGGTTTCTTCTGGAACGATCATTTTTAATATTTCAGCGTCTTTCCTAAAATAAAACGTCTTTTTTAAAGGTACAATGTTATTAATAAAATTAAACTCATAAACCTATATATATTAAAAAAAAACATATATATAAATACAATTTAATAAATCATTATTAAATCCTATATGTTCCTCATTTTCACAGTTAGTAATAATAATAATAATAATAATAATAATAATAATAATAATAATAATAATAATACAGTTTTATTTGAAGTACCTTTTAGGAAACACAAGGACACTTTACAAATAGATCAATAACAGCAATAATAAAAGCAACACACAAAAAAGTATAAACACAATAAAAAGTATAAACAGTAAAAAAAGAATAAACACAATAAAAATAATAATAAAAATAAAAAGTATAAACACAATAAAAAGTATAAACACAATAAAAAGTATAAACACAATAAAAAACATAAACACAATCAAAAATATAAACACAATCAAAAATATAAACACAATAAAAAGTATAAACACAATCAAAAATATAAACACAATAAAAAACATAAA
>JAVSBV010151812.1:0-15251 GCA_033117975.1 Parotocinclus spilosoma
ATTTGGAGATGCAAATTAACCTAACACGCATGTCTTTGGACTGTGGGAGGAAACCGGAGTACACGGAGTAAACCCACGCAAACACAGGGAGGACATGCAGACTCCACACAGAAAGGACCCAGGTCACTCCACCCTGGGATTGAACCTTCTTGTTGTAAGGCAAGCGGTGCTACCCACCGAGCCACCGTGCTGCCCATATACGACTATACATGCGTGCATACAGTCAAAAGTACGTGTTGCATGCTGCATTGTGAGCATGTCAAAAAGGGTGCCAGAACCATGGAGTTATTTTCGATCGTTGTGACTTGCCGTCCTCAGTCCTGGATTTTAGAATTTGGCTATGAGGGATGTAACAATGCTGTATTAAAGTTGTTCTTTGAGTGTCAATTGTCAAAGCCTGTCTGTGATACAGCAGCAGTGTTGCTCGTAAATAACAATCGTCAATTCCATCTTCAGTTGACTTTTTGTTGAGAAGCTTCTAAACTACAAGCAATATTGCATCAAATTGTATAAAATACATTATTTACTCTTCAGACATAAAGTTCACGATTTGTTTACAATTACAAGCAATAAGATTAATTCCTTTTTTATCGTGAATCACAACGTGAGCAGAGAGTATCAATACATGCCTAATTATTGCTGCACTATGTCAGGTGTGATGGATGTGGCAAGGTAATTAATGGGTTACGTAGGTTAATTACCTTAAATAATAACTTTATTGGACCACCAATGTATGTAAGGTTATATGTGATCAGGTAGTTGGTCATATTGACTGCAAAGGACAAAACTTGTGTTCACTGATGTTTTCAAACTACGTCATAGTTTGAGTTGATTTCTGAGTGTTCTTGTGGCTTGTGTGTTGAACTGGGGTGCATCTGTGATTTAAGAACTTCTTTTAAGAATGATGTAACATTAAGAACACCAGTTTTGTAAGTGTTTCCAAAAAGTCACCTTAAGGCCAATACACACTGAACAGTAATACAAAAACTGTTGTTTTAGTCATGCTAAGTGGTTGGTTGAATCTATTTATTTTTGAACAATTGTGTTTGCCCTTTTGAAATCACAATGACAACAGAAACTATGCAAATCACCCTGATCAAAAGTTTACATACCCTTATTCTTAATACCGTCTATTGCCTCCTTTAACATCAATGACAGCTTGAAGTCTTTTGTGCTAGCTGTGGGTGAGACCCTTAATTGTCTCAGTTCCTGTAAATTCTTGGGCCATTTATTTTATAAACTGCACGTTTGAGATTTCCCCAAAAATGACTCCATGATATTGAGGTCAGGAGACTGAGATGGATACTCCAGAATAGGGCTGGGCGATATTGAATTTTTCATACCGTCATACCGTTTTCGGATTATATGGCGGTATACGGTATTACTGTGGGGAGGGGGGGGGCATTTTCGTCACATTTATAATTGATAATTTGCATGTTAAGTATTTAAATGCATCAACACTTTACAATCGGCAGCGTAAAGGTTAGTGTTAACGCTAAATGTGACTAAAGTGCTGTTGTTATTTCCGCTTTACAAACGCCCATAAAGCGCATGTTAAAACATACGATCTACAAAAAAAAATAAAAGAAGCGAAACAGTGATTTTAGTTTAACTTTATTCTACTATTTAACAAAGCACCCACTTTATTTTTTTTTTTTTAAATCAATCTTCTCCCACAAATCCATCATCTTCTGATGTCTGAATTGAACGCTCCGCTTATCACGAGGCTGACGCTATCTACTTATTCACAGCCTGCGATTCGTTTGAAATAAACTGAAGGCACATCGTAATATTTGATTACCTAAGTCTTATACTTTACTGTCGGGCAGCACGGTGGCTCGGTGGGTAGCACCGTTTGCCTCACAACAAGAAGGTCCCGGGTTCAATCCCAGGCGAGGGGGGGCTTGGGTCCTTTCTGTGTGGAGTCTGCATGTCCTCCCCGTTTTACTCCGGGTACTCCGGTTGGAGTACAAATGCAAATGGACTGACAGTCAGTGAAGCGGAGCGCTTACCAAAGTATCACAACAATACACAACAATAGATTTTGGAACTTAGTTCACATAATAAACGCGCATGTCTGATTTCTGGGAAAATGTAAGGCTGTAGTTGGCATTTGGCGCGTTGCGTTGCGTCACGTGGTTAATATACCGTCACCATTTTACAATACCATCACCGTATTTAAATACCGTGTACTACCGAAATACCGTCATACCGCCCAAGCCTACCACTAACAATGATTAGTTTCTACATTGGAAACAAACCGAAACCAGGAGATATTGTGTGTTTCCAAAAACAAACTGAAATCTTCTTTTCTTTCTTTGTTTTTACTTGGTGACATTACCGGTACTTGATCATTTCCATTGTTTATTTCTTACACTTTAAATAGTGTTTTCTTTTTTGTTTTTTAGATGGTTAGTGCTATGAGAAGTGGTTTGTTGTTTTTGTTTTCTAATAGACAGCGGGATGGGAGCGTGACATTAGCTTCTACAGTAGTGTTGTTTATTGATTATTTTGTTGCCAATGTAACAGTATTTTAACGGTCTGTTTTTATGGTTAGTAAATGCCCATATAGAAATGTAACTTTAAATAAAGGAAGGCTGTTTTTAAGCATGCCTCTCTGTGCATGCTTGCTATTGACCAGAGAACAACTGTCCACTGTAATTTATGCTGTTTCTCAGGGTTTTGATCTTGGTCTTGCTACCTTCTCACTGTCTCTATCTTTCTCACCTTCACACTGTCTCACTCGTTACCCATAGTTATATATAAGCTTTAATGTCTGGCTCGGCCATTCTTTGGCAGTTTATTGTCTCCGACTAATCCTGTGTAGGCACCAGTTTAGTGTAGTGCTACATCCTCCAAGAATTTTCTGATGTAGTAAAAAAAAAAAGTATGTTCATAAGGAGTGTAAGGGTGAGAGCGAGTGCGAGTATAAATGTATTGACGTCCCCGTTCAGATTTCAAACGGATCATTTTAGGTATTCTAGGTTGAGACACATTGTAGATACATGTTAAACAAGACTGTATGCAATAGAACAGCTATCCCATTTACCCTCAATTATTTCTGCTTTAAAACAAGGTGTGCAAATGGTCACAAAACAGTCATTACCAACTTTTATGTAAAGAATTATGTTTATTAAAACAACAGAATATAAGTCAATAATGTTTTAAAATATTAACATTTTGTAATAGGACCACTACAAAACACAAGATGCTTGTATTTAAAATCTATCCTATCGCATGTCTATGTTCTCTCTCTCTCTCTCCTTTGTATTACAGTTTTTTAAAACTACTTGTAGATTAAGTTAATTCCTATAATATATTTTAGTACATTCATGTTAATAATTTTGAGTCTGGTAGTGATAGTAAGCATTGTTTAATATGCATGTAGTGCATGTAGGAGAATAATTATTTAATGATCTCATCCATGCTTTGTATAACTAAAGAAAGAGGTACAGAACAGGTCTGTGGAGGAATTAAAAGGGTGTATTAGAACTCTGAATGTCTAGCCATCTGCCCATGTGCCCTGGCTTGAACCCGAGGACAATGATTATGCTAATTCAGTCACACTTCCAAGGTTCCCAACAGAGTTTTAAAATTGACGTTTGCTTCTCAGGCTGAAACTCCAGAGGTCCCTGGTTTGATCAGAACTTTACACTCCACTTGTGTTAAGTTTGCATACCCTCATGTTGACGATAATAGATACATGTATAAATAAGTGTGACAATAAAATGTTTCTATACACTCACCAGCCACTTTATTAGATACACCTGTTTACTGCATGTTAAAACATATCAGCCAATCACATGGCAGCAACTGTGCATTTAGGCATGTAGACGAAACAGAACATATATACACTCACATACTGACACACATGCCTAGGTTTGCAAAAGTGCATCTCTAAGTGAACAGTAGATGGGCTAGAGCACCTGAAGATCACACGGGGTGTGACTCCTAAGAACAGGCAACCGAAGCTACAATTGACATGGGCTTACCAAAATTGGACAATAGAAGATTGGACAAATATTGCCTGGTCTGATGGGCCTCTCATTCTGCTGTGACATATTGGATGGTATAAATCAGTTAAGCCCATCCATTCTGTAGAAGAACCTGGCACAGCTTCATGCAGTATTAGATATACAATTCTTAGACTTATCCTAACCTTTAACGAAATCTCAAGAATAAGGTTAAGAAGACTAATTACTTTAGTGTTAACTTGAAATGTTATGTGTAATCATTTTAAACTTCATTCTTTTTAATGAATCAGATTTATGAGCATCTGGGGGGGGGTGCATTTTCTAGCACTGTCTGAAATGAAATTTATGATTCATTCAGCACATTCATGAAACATCATATTCCCTGGTTGCCAGTTGTACACAAATTACAGTGCATTGTGGGGTACTAACATAATGCACTGTAATTTGTGTACAACTGGCACACACTACATTCGTACTGATTGTTTGGCACAATGCCACATCATATTGGATGGGAGACTGGATCATTTTTGAAAGGAATTTTAAAGTATATGACTGATGTACATTTTTGGAGTTGGCAGATGATACAAATATGAACGAAATATGCAGCTTGATCTAATATTAAACTTTCAAATGACAGCTCAAGTTCTACAATTTACAGAGAGCATTGTACTGAGTCATATTTATTTATAGTAAAAGCACGTGGTTAGTTGTGTGTAGTTATACACCTTAATTATGATTGAGCATATACTAGGGGTTGTGCGGTATATATTGTCTACGATAACATCTGAATCATTATTGTAACGGTGTGAGCTAAGACGGTCTGCTGTGCATGTGCCCTTTGTGCATATAGCGTGTACAAATCAAACTCGCGTTTAACCTAAAAACGCATGAAAATTAAGCCTGCATAAAGTTAAAAATGAGTGAACAAACTGCACCAGGAGACAAAATACATCCAAGGTTTATTGGCTTTAAAAAGTTTTGATAATTTATTACACCGCCAGTGAACTGACTACCATGCAGAATAGGAAGATTATGACAAACTTTGGTAAAGACTTGCATGAACAGTGACACAGCTCACACATTTTGAGACAAACTTGGGCACCTCCTATGATGCCTGGGCTGATCCCTGGTTGGGAAGAATGGCTCTGTAGTTTTTATTTCAATTTTGCATTTTAAAATTAATAAAGAAGACCTGCGTTCCTTACATTTAAAGTTCTGTCAATATTATTTCCCTTGATATCATAAATAATAATCAGTTAATATCCTCTTAAGTGCAAGCTAGTGAGGCTTTCAAACACCTTTTTGAAGGATAGATGACATCATGTAATTATCGTTTTTGACAAAATTCCGGACAATACTGATACATTTTAATATGTATATAATAACTCTTGAGGTGCAATAATTTGAACTGCTTTATATTCTATACAAATTCATGTTCATATCGCTCATGTTTCCTGTACATGTCTAGGAAAACAGTAAGGTAAGTAAGTAAGGGGAACGATTATAGAAACTGATTCTGACACACTCATCTGTTTATGTCGACTTTGTTCCTGTTAGCAAATTCCAACTCATCAGGTAACCTGTGTCCTCAGATAAGGCTGTGCAAACACCACATGCCTACTTTACATGAATCTGGTTTGGTATTTAAATCCTTTAGTGTTTTGAATAATGAAAGTATTGTTTGCAAGCTGACATTACTCTAGACTGGATTTGAAATAGGTTTATGCTTTATTTATTTTCACTCATTTACAAGGTGGGGCAAATAAAATGGTCTGGTATAATGGACCATGTGTAGGTCAAATCAAACCTGGCATAATACACTGGCTCAAACAGTGTCTCTAATTAGCAGATGTCTACATATGAATTATGTGCCAAATACTAATGGAATATGCTAATTGTATCCAACCTTGTACATCCAGACCAGACTGCTTTAAAGATCAGTGGAAAGATGCCAATTTCCCATAGTGGACCGGCTCGGCTGCATTATTTCTGGAAACACAGACATAGGTCTGTACTTTGTACCTAAAGTTTATGAATAATGTAATAAAGGGCAACTGATTGTCTCGCGTTGTAATACTTGTCTGGTGAGTAATTTGTCCAGCAAACACGCACTATGGTAGAATGAATAATGTGATGTTATGTAAGGTTGTCTGACCCTGAAGAAAGGACCGCTCCGTACTAAGCACGTTGCAGTGTCACTGCTACACCAAGCAGACCCTTCTGCCACGATGACTCGCTTCATTATGTCACTGTGCCTTTTTAAATGTCGATATGGCATGGTGCAGTACAAGGCTTGTTAACACACGGAATCACCATAGTTATTCCAAGTAAAACGGATTCTATGGAGATTTTTGTCTTACATTAAATCGTGTTAGTGATCTTAAATTGATTGTTGAGTTGTCATATAAGAACAGTGGACATTTGTGTGCAGTCCGCAAGGCTGACATATTACTGACAGTCTTTGAAACTTCTTCATTTAGTCCGTGATCTACAACTGCCCCTGTCTGTAATGTAGTGATAGGAATTTGCAGTTTCATTTATTAATGTTGTTTCAGCGATGAAGTTTACTACATGGTAATTTCTGAAGTTTTATGGGAAAGAAAATAAGTGGAAATATATTAGAGAATGCATGCAAGAAACGTAATAACTAATTCGAAGTACTATCTTACGTGTGGTTGTTTACATGTAAATAAATGTTTAAAATAAAAATGTCTTTGGGACGGTAGATATTTGGTTAGCGGTTAAAGTACTGGACTATGGATCAGACGGTCCAGGGTTCAAATCCCACCTCTGCCACAGTTGGGTCCCTGAGCATTGCCCTTAACAAATAATTGCTTGGATTGTAAGACTGTATTAGTTGTAAGTCACTGTGGATAAGGGTGTCTGCTAAATGATATAAATGTAAATGTTTTGTGGAGTTCATGTTGAACCCTTTGTTTCATTCAGTCAGAAGGGCGAAGTTTTGTACATGTTAGTGTTCATTCTAGTGAAGTTTAAAAGCAAAGGTTGGCTGTCGGAGTGGGGGTAACTCCATTATTCTTGTTTTATAAAATGGGGGCGTGGAAGAACGGAACGCGGAAACCACTGATGTACTGGGTAACTCTTCATCAGAATCTTCTGTTGTTGAATAGAAATGCATTACCAGATGTTGACTGCAAGCAAATCCTGGTCGATCGTTTTATTTCAGTTCTGTCTATAGGCTGTTTCCATGTTTTCATTTTTTTTCGTCACTTTAACCTGCTACTCACAAGTAAAAGCTCACCTAATTTGTCATACCATGTCGTTTGGACTCACCCAGTCATGCCTGTCTTTGGTGTGTTTGCTTCTCCATCTTTGTTTTGGTTTGACATTTGCATTTTTTTGTGTGTCTATGTGTGCGTTTGAATTCGTGCCTCATCTCAGCTTTGTACCAATGGCTTGAGGCAGATCGTCAGGGCAGAGACCCAGAGGCCGTGTCTGCAGGTAAACGTCATTAAAATGCATGTCATTACTAAGCTCTCTCTTCCCTATTGCCCTATATTTTATTACTCCCTCACATTCTGCAGGCTTATATTTATTAAGCCTGCCTTCACTGCCCTGTCCTTACTCCTCTTTTTCTCTTATTATATTGGTTAGCCTGCTTTTCGGCTTTGTTGTTGCTAAATCATGGGCCATTTTGTTGCTTCTGCTCCATTTGTTCGTTCTGAATGTCTTACAGATGTCTACAGCTTGGTTTTGATTTTGAAGCTAACCATCTATCTAACCCTAACTCTTTTCCTTCCTCATTTTACTAAGCTCCTGCATTAACCAAATTCCTCTTCTGTGTTCTCTCTTGTGCCCTGTGGTTGCATTTCTTGCGTTGTCTTCTTGCATCTTCATTTCCCATCTTTTCATTTTGTACAATTCCTTCCTATATTATGCATATGCTTATATGCTGTTTTGCATAAGACTATAGCCAGTAAGCTTTTGCCCAGAATTAGTATTAGTATATTTTTCACAGTTCACAGGTGAATGGATGGTTGAATGTCTAAGCTAGGTATATAAAAAGAAAATAATGAAAAAAAACATTTACAGGGTAGTTTGTCCCACTGAGGTTGCATACTTGCTAAACATATAGCCCAGTTATACCATGAAACATGTATGAAAACTGATTTAATAAACATTTCTTAGGAATATCTTAATTGTTTTGTACCTTGCCATGCATTTGTAATACTGTATGTATTTGTAATGTGTACTTTTCTACTAAATGACAAAAAATATGGATTTTTGCAAATCTTGGCATACAGGTACATTGCAGTCTGATATGTAAATGTTTGTAGCCTGATTAGACATTCGGGTTTGCCACAAGAGGGTGTAAAAGTGCTTTCCCCATGTATTGCTGATTTGCTGGAGCCCCTTACATCACTACTAGGGGTGACCAACTGCCATTAGAGGCAGTGTGTCGCATCACAACAAAGGCAGGATTGCCGTGCTTAACACAAGCCCTCCATACCTGAACCCGACCGTTGCTGGGTTCTCAAAGTGAATCTAAATTAGTCACCAAGGACAATACGGTGCATATGCATAGCAGTCCAGTTTCTTGCTCATGACACCATCAACTGCAGACGATAACTGGGAGACGGGAGCATGCAGTGAAGATTCCACCAGTGTCTTGGTGGTGGACAGTGAAACTGTGGGAGCTGCTCGTGCCTATCGGTGGATCTCTACAGGTGTTCTGTCTGGTCGACCAGAGTCTGTTTACGTGCGTGCGTGCGTGCGTGTGCGCGCCCTCACAGAACCACTGCTCCCAACACCACATGACAGCTAGATCAGAATGATATTGAAGACGGATAATTTGGCAAAACGACCACCCTGCTACTCTGTCCACTGATGACCCCTTTCAAAGTCTGTTAACTGGACTAAATCACTGTGTGTCATAAACCCATGTCTTGCAGTCTGTGATCTCTTATCAAGAGGTACACTGTCCAAAAGTAGTGTCTGAAAGTCTTTTTATGAAGCACTGCTGGTTTCTTGTGGCAAGACCCAGTGTCTAAGCAGATTATACCTGTGGTAGCTTAGCGGTTAAGGAACTGGACTTTGGACCAGAAGGTCCAAGGTTCAAATCCCACCTCTGCCAAGCTGTCAAAATTGGGTCCTTGAGCAAGACCCTTAACCCACAATTGCTTGGATTATAAAACTGTATCAGTTGTAAATCGCTCTGGATAAGGGCGTCTGCTAAATGCGGTAAATTTAAATATAAGAATTCGCATCTGCTTGCGACGCAACTATATGCCGAAGTTTGCAGCAATCCGATCGATTAGGCTCCAGTTTAGTGAGCTGGATAATCTGTCACCTTCTTCCACCCCTTGACATTTTTTTTGCTTTCCTGCAGGAGAAAACCTTGACCAAAGTCCACTTAAAAGGACCTTTAAGTCCAAAGTGTTGGCTCACTACCCAGAGAACGTTGAATACAATCCTTTTGACCAGGATGCAATTAACATGGTAAGTAAATTGCATGCCGTGCACACACATCTAAAATATTTGTTAATGTACACACACATTCCAAATGGTGCATTTTACCTAAGAAAATGGTAATTACCGGTAATGGTAATAACTTAATTAGCTCCAAAAAGCCGCTCAAACTGCCCACAAAACCCCAAATGATTGTGTTCGTATGTAACTAATGCTTGAAAGCCTGAATAAAATAATATAATACAATAAAATAATCAAGACATGAAATGAGTCAATTTAAAGTGAAACTTTAAAATCATTGAGCCGAACGAAGTTATAGCACGTCTTATCACTGGGACAGCAGCGCCGAGGCTGAGGGTGTGTCTGAAATCGCCCCAGTAGACTGATATACATTAGTCATATTATAGTAATATAACAATTATATACATATGTTATTGATCATGCCCTTACACTTCTTCTTTTGAGGTTTATGGCCATTCACATACTTTATTGGTGGCCACCCACTGAGCGTTTTATTTAGGATGCCGATGTTTGAAGGTTGGAATTTTTTGTTCGGGTTTGGTGGCACAGAAATGGCAGACGTATTGTTTGTGTAGTCTTTCAATCAAAAAGCGTACGCGCTGTACCTGAAACCGTAAATGGGGATTAGAAGCCAAAACAAGACACAAAAACAAACGCAATTATCTGAGGTAACTCGGCACCATAAAATCAGTGTCACCTCATGGCGAAGTCCATAGGTACCTGTCCTCGACAGGTATTACAATTCACGAGTTTTATGCTGCATACTTGAGTGCAAGTAGTCTGAGGTCAAATCTTAACGTGTTAAGCACACCGTACTTTCATGGTAGTCACTCCTTTGTGGGTTGCAAGATAACAGGTCTGTCAGTAAAATGACAGGTTAACATTAATCTAGGATGAAGTAACTGATTCCTTTAGTCATTGTGTTATGCATGGTTGGTGTTTAATGTAGTGACCACAGTATAACTCTTAATTTGTCGCTGTCTGCAATGGAATTCAAATATATACGAATGAACTGATGAATGAAGTACCAATGCTTTAACAATACCTTTTTTCAGTACGAAACGGCTGAAACAGGAGAATTATGAGGAAAAAAAATCCTGATGAGACCAAAGCATTTAAACTTACAAATGTATTCCGCACTTACCCCGACTAACCCTTACGTGCCTCCCATTACCCCCGCCCCCCCAACCCCCAGGAATGTATCATATTGTGTATCTCTTGCCCCAGGAAAAATCTAAATTCCAAAATCCGAATGCAGTTTTTGCTGAATGTGTACTTCTGTTTATCGTTGGATTCCCATGGTAAAGTCGTAATATCATCAGTCTGGCCATAAAATATGGAGTAGTCGCTGAACTCTGGCCACCACCAGAAAACAGTACAGAAAGCACAATTTGTGGACAATGATCTCATTTGTATAAAAAAAACGGTAGTTCCAATAATTAATATTACAACTTTATACACTGTCCAGTCACTTTATGAACACCTACTTGTTTCTTTCTAATCAGTTCAACTTCCCATATAGATGCACTTTTACGATATAGATTGTAGTTCTACGATGACGGAGGCTAGTTCACCTGTTCTTTTCATACTTTCTTTTGTGTTATTTTCCACAGATTAGGTACTATTTGCGTGGTGGATTATTTCTCAGCACCGCAGTGACACTGTGTGTCACGGTGTGTTAGTGCGTGTTGTACTGGTATGAGTGGATCAGACACTGCAGTGCTGGAGTTTAACTTTTTACTCACTGTTCACTTGATTATGCACCTCTACCATATTGCCTCACCTTGTAGATGTAAATTCCGAAACAGTAGCTCCTCTGTTACACAGTTTGTGTTTATCATTCCCGAATCCTTCATCAGTGCTCACAAGGCCCTGCCTACAGGATGCTGGTGGCTGGACAGTTTTGCTTGGTGAACTATTATTAGTCTAGCAGTGACACTGAGATGTCTACAAACTGAACCATTTATACCAGCACAACACACACGGCCACACCACCTCACCAGTGTCACTGCAGTGCTGAGAAGGATCCATCACCCAAAGAGGACCTGATCTGTGGGATCCTGGTGATCAGAGAACAGAGTAAACGGGACTTACTACAGTCTAATTGGTATAGGTCTATATGGTAAGTGGAACTGATTAAATAGACAGTGAGTGTAGAAACAAGCAGGTGGTCATGATCAAGTGATTAGACAGTGTCATTCTTTATGTTAATGCCCATTTGGTAGTCATTTAATTTACAAGGATCAGGTTGGTATTTAAATATGATCATTTTTGGGTAATTATAAAGTTATTTACAGTGAACCTTTTTTTTTGGTGCACACCATGTATGAAAACTTATTAAAAAAAGTTTTAGGAAAAAATATTTAGGCTATGAAATTTAGATGAATGTGTTCCAAATATTCCGCACACAGAAATTGTGGAATATTTTCTTATGAGATATTTCATTTTGAAGTATCCCCTAATTTTTGTGAGCTGTATATAGTGAACACATGGTGGCTGCTCGATGTGGCGTTTCTCAGCATCAGCTCTGTATCTGGCTCTCTTACAGTCTGCACACTTGCATAGAAAGTACGACTAAGGGCTAGTGTTACTGCTCCTGGGCATTTCGATGTAACATTACTCCCTGACCTATCATTCTTACACCACAAGGTCATTTTTTTCCCATATCCAACGTAAACAGAAGCCTGACGATGTCGATTGGAACCATCAATTATTCAACTCTGCTTACGTCATTGTGGAGAAAGCCCATTGTGCACATTCTCAGCCTGAAAAAGAACACCTTAGAGCCTATATTTCTCCGCTTGTGACAGAAGAACAAGTATGACTAATAGGGGGCCCATCCTTCAAATATTTCTAAACCTTTGTCCTTTGTTATACAGGTCTATAGCGTGCCCTCAAACTTTGACTGACAAAAAAAAAATCTTCAATCTAAAAACAGTCATTCTTATCCCATTTGTTACAGCAAGCCTTATTTTAGGTCATAGCCTTACTTAGAGTTCTGATGTATATATGTGGGTTGCTGTTTGTTCCTTGTTCCTGCTTTTTAGGCATATAACACATTACTAAAGGGTTAGTAGGGCTAATAATGAGGTAAAAAAAATCTAAATAACACAGTTTAAATGGGTGACCTCAACATTTGATTGTAATCATGGTACAAAAGCAGTGTCTTTGACTAGTTAAGGCAGGTAGATAGTCTTTGAATTGTCTACAAATGTTTAAGAATATTATTGAAATGTTAAAATAAAAAAATAAAGAATTTGAAGGGTTTTCCATATTTTTCCCTGGTCAGTGCATATTAAACAATTCAAGGCATGCAGAGGAATTTCAGCAAGGCAAGGACACTCAAACACCACTGCGTAGAACTGTCATTTATCAATAGCTGATATAACCACATGAGCAAAGCATTACTTTGGCAAACCTTGTGTGTATTTATGGGTTTACCTTTCACAAATGTGATTCATTTAATCTATACTGAATATCTATTAAAAACAATCTATTAAAAAAGCCTGATGTCAACCATTAAAGTGGTGTTCATGTCTCTGGGCTTTGGAGACATTGGACATGTGTACACAGTGCCCTCTGAAACAAAAATGAAAAGGACCATCCAGGGTCTGTCATGGTATGGGGCTGTATGAGTTCACTTGTCAAAGCTCATTTTCAGTTCTGTGATGGCAGCATTAATGCAGAAAAATACACTGAGATTTTAGAGCAAAATTAATTAAAGATGTGATCTTTTCCACAAATGTCCATGCATTTTTCAATAAGTTAATGCAATAGTGCCATATCGTCACTGTTGCTAAGTGAAAAGATAATATAGGCAACAAAAATGTGAGGGGTATACTTACTTTTGTGAGATACTGTACTACAAATGAAATTAGATTGACCAGATTAAATTAGATTGACCAGATAAAATACGAGTTTGGTACATACTGTCCACAATGAAATAAAGTCAAAGTATGTGTAAGAAAAATTGGAATTAATTCACATTTGCCATCCTGTTCCCCTTACTTTTCTGATTTGAGCTTGTAAGATTGTATGAGTTGAGTCACTGTGGATAAGCTAAATGTTGTAAATGTCTTGCTCTCTAGCTCTGCATGCCTAAAGGACTGTCATTCCGCACCCAGAGGGATGCTCTCACTCCTCAGTTCCACTCGTTCCTTATCACGAAAGAGGACGGATCTCGCACCTATGGCTTTGTATATACATTCTATGAGGAGGTCACCAGCACCCAGATCTGCTCTGCCATGCAGACTTTGCAGCAGATGCACCACGCCCAGCATGCCTCTTCGCACACCTGCCCTTCGTCCTCTACCTCCTCGTCGTCCTCCAGCATGGACTCGTTAGCAAGTAGCTCAGATGATGCTGAATCTCTCTCGTCTGCCCCTTCTGTGGGTCGGCGTTGTTGCACTGGCTGGAGTTATGATGCTGAGCGGGACACACTGTATGTCTCCAAATCGCTGTGTCTCATCACACCCATGCCCTTTATGCACGCGTGCAAGCGTTTCCTGTGCCAGCTGCATACAGCCGTAACCGCCCAGCAACCTCCTCCTCTACCTCTGGAGAGCTACATCCACAACGTATTGTATGAAGTCCCACTTCCACCACCAGGACGCTCCTTAAAGTTTCACGGCGTGTACGAGCCCATCGTGTGCCAGCGGCCCGGACTGACCGAGCTGCCACTGGCAGATTTTCCACTTGCAGAGGCCTTCGGGCTGCTAGGTGTGGAGAACCTAGTGCAACTCTTCACCTGCGTCTTGCTCGAGATGCAAATCCTGCTGTACTCGCAAGGTAAGGGAAGGTGAAGCAGGAGGTGTTTTTTTAAAATATTGTAAAAAAGGCTTTGTTTGTATTTTTAAAACTGAGTGAGAATTAATCTTGTCAACCCATTGTAATAACTAATGGTAAGCCTTAGACATACAGGTAGGTCGATTATAGCAGTTTGTGCTCAGGATGTTTGCGAATGTTATGACTTTTATGGTAAGACTTGTTTAAAACCGATACTGTACTTATTGCTAGTACTAAACAGCGATGTACCTAGCAGCTGTACTACTATGCCCAATTTGAACCAAGTTAGCAGAGTTTGTGGTGAAATTCATCAGTACGTACGTACAGTATATGCGCCAACATGCACTCACTGGCAGAAATTTAGCGGCAATGGATGCAAATAGGACCTGATCTGTGTGGGTCCTGGTGATCAGAGATTAGAGTAAATGGGACTAACTACAGTCTAATTTCAGGACTACAAAGTGATTCTTGGTAAGTGGAACTGATTAAATAGACATTGAGTGTAGAAACAAGCAGGTCGTCATGATCAAGTGATTATACAGTGTCATTCTTTATGGTAATGCCCATTTGGTAGTCATTTAATTTAGAAGGATCAGATTGATGTTTGAATATGTTTTTTTTTTAATTATAAAGTGAAACAACCTTTTAATCATTTGACTTTTGGTGCACATCTGTGACAACTTGAATATTTAGACCTTGAAATGTAGATTAATTTTTTCCGAATATGCTGCACACACAAATTATGGAATATTTAATTATGTAAATATTCATAATGTATTTCACTGGCAGGAATTTAATGGCAGCGAATGCAGCATGGTGCTGCAAACATTTCTCATTGATTTTCCTCAATATTGACCTAATGGCATCACACAGTTGCTGCACTGATGCTAACCTCCTCTTCCTAAACCATCCCAAAGGTGCTTTATTGGATTGAATGACGGTGGCAGTCATTTAAGTACCGGTACAAGTCAAGTCAATTTATTTCTATAGCGCTTTTTACAATACAGTATTGTCACAAAGCAGCTTTACAACAAAGAGGTT
>JAVSBV010151832.1:0-15249 GCA_033117975.1 Parotocinclus spilosoma
ATACGTGTAAATCACACAATAAAGGTTTAATAAACATTTAATATGTTACATAGCACGTCCAGTCTTGTAACATAGGGTATGTTCGTTTAATCGACCAGCCGGTTATTAGGACCAAAACAATCGCGTCCCGATGTGGTCCGGTTAACCAGAATCGACTGTAGTTAATAAGACAAATTTTGTTGCCATGGTATTAACTCGTTTCCTTGCGCAGTGTACCTTACGTTTACTTTGACATTGTATTGCTGACAGTATGAACTCACAATATTTCCTGGGGTTTTTTCTGGTCAACATTTTATTTGTTGATATACATTAATTCTTTATTTTCAGGCCTGAAGCACCCAAATTTGGGATGGGGCAATTTAGAGCTAGTAGTAATCTAAAAAGATTCAATAACAACGTGATTTCAAACAGGAGATTTAATCAGGATTATGATCATCATTTGGTACAAAAGCAGCATCCATGAAAGGTTGAGTCTTTAAGGAGCAAAGGTGGACAGAGGATCTCCAGTTTGTCAGCAATTCTAGGAGATAATTATTAAAAAAGGTTTTAAAACAATGTACCTCAAATAAAGACTGGAAGGCATTTAAATATTTCAGTCCTATCTTTTTCTGATGTGGCTCATTTTGCATTGCGTCTTGTTACAAAATGCACGGGCTTCCCTGGGAAAGATGTTATCTTGAAGGCAGAATAAGTTGCTCTAAAATTTTATTGTACTTTTCTTCATTAATACTGCCATCACAGAACTGAAAATAGTCTTTGTCAGGGGCACTGACCTAACCCCTTATCATGACAGACCCTAACTTTTGGAGTTGTTGCTGATAACAGACTTTTTTTTAATCTTTTTTTTTTCCTTTTGCTTTTTTGTCTGGAGAACACTGTGTCCATTTCTTCTAAAGAAAGCCTTGGAATACTAATTCAACTGAAAGCAAAACATGTTTTCACTGTGTGATCCATTCTAGATGCCTGGGTAGACACTGCTTCTGGACATGGTTAACATAAGGCATCTTTTTTGCACAAGTTCCAAGTGGTTTGTGTGACTATAAACGAAAAGGTTTGCCAAAGTAATATCTTGCCCATTTGGTAGTATCACCTATTGATAAATGATGGTTCTTGATGCTTCATGATCTGAGGGATCAAAGATCCAGTTTAGGCTTTTACCCTTGTCCTTTATGCATTGAAATTCCTGCAGATTCCATGTAATTTACATTTACAGCATTTAGCAGACACCCTTATCCAGAGTGACAACTTATACAATTTTCAATCCAAGCAATTGTGGGTTAGGGGCCTTGCTCAAGGGCCCAACAGTGGCAGCTTGGCAGAGGTGGGATTTGAACCCTGGACCTTCTGGTCCAGAGGCAAGTACCTTAACCGCTAGGCTACCACAGTCCCTATGTAATGATATTATGCAGTATTCAGGGAAAAACATACAAATCCAATCCAATTCCAAATTTCTATTTGAGGAACAGTGTTCTCACACAGGCTTTCCTGAATACTGCTTTTGTACAAAATTATGATTATAATAACTTCTTGATATCAGCTGTTTATTCATTTATTTTATCTCATTACTAGCCCTAAACTCTTCCCATCCCAACATTTTTGCAATGTATTGCAGGCCTAAAATGCAGGAATAAAAGCATTTCAACAAACCAAATTGAGTTGACCAGAATAATCATGAAATAACTTGGGTTCAAACTGTCTGCAATAAAATACTGTCAGGTTTCTATTCGCATGTTCCATACTGTCACAACTTATTCTGATTTGGGTTTGTAAAAAATACAATATTTTGGGGCATATTTTGATGCTCTGGTTTGTGAATTATCACAATGCTAGCTCCATGCTAACCTTATGCTAATGTGCCCAGTTTACTTAACGTCTCGCTATGTCATGTGTGTTCGGGTGCAGTGAGTTCGGGCAGCGGTGTTTGTTCGGGGTGTGCCAGAACTTCCCGACTCGGTGGCAGCGAGTTCTTATGCAGCTCCACGCTGAAGACCGCGGGAGGAGGAGGTGTGCTGTGGCTAGTATTAGCGCTCTGCAGCTGCTGTCTGTACTGCACAAAGCTGCATGTCTTAATTACAATGGCCAGGACATTCTTGCCCATGAGGATCCCTGAGACGCGCCCATCCTTGTACAGGACCATGTTACCTCCACGGATAAAGATGGTGACTACGTTGATAGTGATCAGACTGAGGATGGGGTAGAGCATCATCTTATGAGGGCTGATGTTGACGCCCTGCATGCTAATCTCGCTCAGGCTGACGCAGGGCAGAACCAACAGCAGGATGTAGCAGTAGAAGAACATTAGACCCTCGGCCCAGAGTGGGAAACCTTTCTTCTGTGGCTCCCACAGGTTAGCCTGAATGTCCAGAATGTCCAGAAGATCCACCACCACCCAGAAGAGCCGGTTTCGGATCTCCTCCTTTTTCCTAAATGCCCGCACGTATTCCATGTGATCGACAGCAACCAGGATGATGAACAAAACCGGAACGCACACAGAGAGCAGCAGAGTTAAAGCCTTGCGCGCCAGAGCGTCCAGACTCTTCCTGTCTGATTTGTAATTCTGGTAGATGAAGTAGACCTTGATCTCCAGGACGAAAATGTAGAGGAACCAGAGAATCATGGCATAACCACGTTTAGCTGTCCTGAGCTCGGTTCCCACCCAGACGGCGACGTAGCGCAGCGCAATGAGGAAACACACATCGCCCACACTCACTACAATAAATACGCCAATCTTGCGAGGTCCGTGGTTCTGCTCCACCAGGTATGCATCCATCATCGCCATGCTGCTCATAATCACCACACACGACAAACATACGTGTGGCGCATTGGTTGGAGGAGGCGGAGCCATCCTCGCTATCGAGCCCCCTTGATTGGTCAGTTCGGGTCACTCTGCAAACTGCAAAAGAAGCATATAAATATAAAACAAATTATCTTAAGAGTTAAGCCAAACCTGTCAAATGTAGTCCGATTTTAGTCGGTTTTCTCAGTAAGCATTTTAAGTATGGGTTTTCTCAACAAGCGCAACCCTGAGATTTTGGGGGGCTTTTTCTATTGATCTGTGGGGTTTTTTTCATGGGATCTGGCAACCCTAGAATTAAATCCAGAACAGTATCAAAATGCATGAAAATGGCTGCCAAACACTGTGCAATACACGTTTTAGAAAATCACAATTTGTATCATTTATTTAATAAAGTAATAAAGTTTCCTTCATGTGGATTTCAAGTAGAATCCAATCCAAGAGTCCAATTATTGCCATATAAATAATTCATAATTAATCGAAGTAGACTCATATAAACCCAGAGCATTTCTGCCCAACTGCATGTAAAGCCGACAAAATCATCTGCAGTTATCGGATCATTAAGTGCATATAAACTCCTTCACTGTCAGGTGTAGCATTCACTGCCAACACTAGGGGAATTCTGCTGTGCTGGATTCTATTGAAACGTCAATATCACACTTTCAAGCCAGCTCTGCACCACTTCTCTGACCAGAGGGGGTGGCAAAGGGCTAGAATGCAAGCTTGTGCTATCTTCGAGAACTACGTTGCCCAGAAGCCACGGCACAGTCACATGGTGTTTTTAGACCAAGACTTTTAGTGTTAACATTCTGCACTTGTGTCCTGAATTCGGTTTCATGTAAGCTGGTCAAGAGTCAGTATTATCAGTGTTTCTTTATGGGAATGCTGCGTGTAAGTGGTATTATCATACGCGCGCGTAGTAAAGGTACTGGCCATTGGACCTGAAGGTCCAGGGTTCAAACCCCCATTTCCGCCAAGCTTCCACAGTTGGGTCCTTAACCCACAATTGTTTGCATTGTAAGATTGTATAAGTTGTAAGTCGCTCTGGATAAGGGCATCTGCTAAATGCCGTGAATGCGTGTGTGTGTGTGTGTGTGTGTGTGTGTGTGTGTGTGTGTGTGTGTGTGTGTGTGTGTGTGTGTGTGTGTGTGTGTGTAAAAAGTAAGAAAACATACAAAAGCAAAGAGGGAAATATATCTAAAAATAAAATGACAATTGATCAAGTGAAGTCGTGATAAGAGAGAATATTTCAAAGAAAAGATAAAAGTTAAAGGAGGTCATGTTTGAGAAGGCGAAGCAAGAGCTGGGACAGATAAAGGCCTCTAAGGACAAAGTAGTGTGGGTTGAGAAAGCTGGATAGACAAACTAAATGAATAAAGGGAGCTTGAAAGTAAGATACTCTGAAAAAAACTTGCAGTCAAAGACTAAGAGTTAAAGTCAAGAAATAATTAAGTTTTAAGTTGTGGAAATAAAAGCATTAAGCATGAAACCAGTTGAGTCGCCTTGTTGTTAGCAGAGCCTATTTTGTGTTCGGTTCCTTGTTAACTTTTCTTACCCTGCTTATTGGTGTGCACACATTAGCTCTCATATGTGGTGTAATGGTAAGGTAATAACAAGGTACTTCCTTATATGTTTTTTTTATTTATTTGCTTTAGCCTTTATTTAACCAGGTCAGTCCCATTGAAATACAATGATTTTTTTTCCAAGGGAAGCCTAGCCAAGACAGCAGCCTAAAACATCGGTTTCAACATTACTACACCATAAAACAACATATCAAATATAAAAATATAGAAAATACAATCTAATCGGATTAATAGGGTTGAATCACGAAACTTTCATACAAAGCAAGAGCAGGAACGATAAGAAGCTGAATCCAGGTTCCTTACTAAATGCTTTAATGTTCCAAGAGAAATAAGTTCCTCCATATGTGCCTCTCATGGTAAGAAAAATATATTTTTATTTCAAATAAACAAAAAACAATTTTTTTTTATACTAACATCTGTTAATTACATATGTATTCAAACTGATCACATCACATGTTTCTGCAGTTACAGTTCAAGATCCTGTAATATTTGTCCGTTCTTCTAGCCCAAATTGTTTTGAGCCCATTGGTGAAGAACAATGTTCAAAAACCACAGTTTCGCAAACAGATTAAGGTCTGGGCTTTGACTGTAAATGTCCTGCTTTTGGGCAAATCATGCGTATCAGAATGTACTTTAGCAGTTGCTTAGGATCTTTGTCTTGTAATAAGTTACACCATGCTGATGGGAGGGTCAGAATTTGGAGCAAGCACCATGAATCAATAACTTACTGTCAGGTGTCAAACATCCAGACTGGTGGGGGTGGAATGATGGTCTGAATAGTGCTTTCTTGGCACATCCAGTGGCCTCTGATACTTGCTGATGGAAATTTTGGGGAGAGTAGGGCTTACCCATGCATTGTGGTAAAACAAGTTAATCATTGCAACTGTTGTAATTCTGCCTATGGCAGAATGACACTTTCAGGAGGAATATACACCATGCCACTAGGTTCATGTGGTCATGAATTGGTCCCAGGCCTTCACAGCCCAAGATCCTAATCCTGTAGAGCATTTCTGGGATTCGGTTGAACGGGCTGTTCAGAGTTGGTCAGTACTCCCATTTCATTTGGGCCAAGTGTGAGAAGATATCTGGTGTGCATGGGTAAAAGTTCCTGTTTGAAACTATGCCATGACAAATAAAAGTTCTGAAGGTCAGTGAAGGTCAAACATATCAACGTCCAACATGAACTGGGTGGGTATGCAGTGTAATTCCAGCCTTTCAAGCTTGAGTTGTTAGTTGGAGGATATGTATTCTGATGACATCGAACCCATTTTAACAAAATCGTTTTTCACAGCTGTTGGCACCGCTATACTTTAATAGCACTGAATCCCATATAATCTCATATAATGCTTGATGAGATTGGAGATTCAGGGCAATGATTATCAGGCACTCCTCCATAAGGAATCCTCCAAGGTCCTTGATGTGTTCTTGTGGAGTCTCTTCAGCTCACCGTTTTTTATTTCGGTGGGGTTTAGATAAGAGGACGGAAACGGCAATGTCAAAAGTGATTTTTCTGTGGTATATAGATGTATGTTTTTTCATTGTCCTAATGGAAGAGCAAACCTAGTTGTAGCTTCTTGGCAGAGAAAGGCAGATTTCATTTTAAATCTCCTGGTGCTTCATGGAGTCCATGATTCTTGATTTATTATAACAAGGCACCCAGGGCCTTTACAGGGAAACAATCCCAAAATATCACAGATTCATCACCATACTTTAAGTGTGATGGATTAGGTCTTATGCATACACATTCTTATTTTCTGGCAAAACCCTTTAATTGAGTGCTAGTGGTCACATATTGGGGACTCTAGGCTTCCACATAGTAGTAGGATAAAAAAAAGACTTTCTTCTGACGCATGTAGTTTGTTGCCATGGAAGTGGTATCTTCAGACTTCTGCAAATCTTCAACCATAGTCACTGGAGTAATTTTAAGCTCTCTTTAAGCTCATATTATAATAATAATCTTTATTTATGTAGCATATTTCATACAGCAGTAATTCAAAGTGCTTAAAATGGCATAAATACAGTAAGACCAAAATGAAACTGAAAAAGCAGGAATCATATAAAAAAATATGCATGATTAAAATGTGAGAGAGTGAATTAATCCACTTTAAATCTGAATGTCACTGATGCAAGAATGGGATGTGGGGGCACATAAACTCAGATAAATATTTTTTGGCAGATTAACCTTAAACAAATGGATTCCAGCAAGTTGCTCTTATACCTAGAATCCTGCCAAAAATAAAATGGTGTGGGATCAGTACCTCCATCACTGCCAAAATTAAAACGCTGTGGGATCAGTACTTCATTCAGTACCTCACTGCCAAAATAACCTTGTACCTAGGACTTAAATCACTCACAAAATTAGAACGGTGTGGGATCAGTATCACAATCACTGCCAAAATCAACTTGTACCTAGGAGCCAGATCACTGACACAATTAGAACGGTGTGGGATCAGTATCACAATCACTGCCAAAATCACCTTGTACCTAGGAGCTAGATCACTGACACAATTAGAACGGTGTAGAATCAGTATTACGATCACTGCCAAAAGCACCTTGTACCTAGGAGCTAGATCACTGACACAATTAGAACGGTGTGGGATCAGTACCTAGTATCTTGATCCCTGCCCAAACTAAAATGGTGTAAGATCAGTAATTAGTACTTAGATCTATTCCAAACTAAATTAGTGTGGGATTAGTAATTAGTACCTAAATCCCACCAAAACTAAAATGGTGTGGGATCAGTCTTTAGTACCTAAATTCTGCCAAAACTAAAATGGTGTGGGATCAGTCAGTAGTACCAAAATCCTGCCAAAAATAAAATGGTGTGGGATCAGTCATTAGTACCAAAATCTCGCCAAAAGTAAAATGGTGTGGGATCAGTCCTTAGTACCTTAATATTGCCAAAACTAAAATGGTGTGGGATCAGTCAATAGTACCTAAATCTTGCCAAAACTAAAATGGTGTGGGATCAGTCAATAGTACCAAAATCCTGCCAAAACTAAAATGGGGTGGGATCAGTAATTATTACCAAAATCCCACTTAAACTAAAATTCTATGGGATCAGTAATTAGTACCTAAATCCTAGCCAAACTAAAATGGTGTGGGATCAGTCATTAGTACCAAAATCCCACCAAAACTAAAATGGTGTGGGATCAGTAATTAGTACCAAAATCCCACCAAAACTAAAATGGTGTGGGATCAGTCATTAGTACCAAAATCCCACCAAAACTAAAATGGTGTGGGATCAGTAATTAATACCAAAATATTACCAAAACTAAATGGTGTGGGATCAGTCATTAGTACCTAAATCCCACCAAAAATAAAATGGTGTGGGATCAGTAATTAGTACCAAAATCTTACCAAATCTAAAATAGTACTAAAATAATACTCATTTTCTTATCCTAAGTAAACTTGCCTACTGCATGGAAATCTCGGAAAGGCCCCCAGACTTTACCACATCAGCCTAAAGCTTGTTGCAGAGAATGTTAATCTAAAGGGTAAATGGTAACAGATAAAAAGGCAGGGATAAGCTAAGGGACCGTTTTTTACACACTGATTATTTGCAGCCCAGGTTGATGGTGGAGAAATTCTTTCTTGTTATCCTAACAGCAGATATGGGCATTTCCTGCTATATTAATAGCCATTGCCTGTTGATGCTGAAGCTCACCACAGTACTGGTTTATTTAACACAAAAAACATTTGTGTTTTTACTGTTTGTTCAGCCCATGTCAGAAGACTATGAGGTATTTTAGGCTTATAATGGGAATGCCATCTTCATTTCCAGGCGATGATGACCATGTATAAATACACAAGCATCCAGGTGAACTTTTAAACTTAAAAGTATGTGACACATGCATTTCTAAAACATATTAATTGATTTAATGGTAAAATGATTCTATTTCTAATGTAGAATAAAGGCAACTTGGATTAAAGCTTAGCTTTATTTCATATTTTCAGTGCGAGACTAAGCTATTTAACACAGAAATTGCACACAAACTGATCAGCTTGATAGAAAATTCTACTCTGCTGAAGACTGCTCTGAACGGTATGACCATGATAAACTTACTCTGTGTGTGATATACATTTCCCCATGGTGTCTGATCAGCGTTTCTACACGAACAGAATCCTTAAAATACATCAGTATCTCGGGTCGCCTGAGCATCTCGGTGTCGTGCCATCCCCCCCAGCGTGGACGCTCCTGGAAGCTGAAGTTTTTCAGATAAAATCCAGTCATGTGTGTCCCAGATAATCCACTCAGCAATAAACAGGGTGGCCAGTGGAACAGAGACCCACAGTCTTCTCTTCATTTAGCTCCATCCGAAAGATCTGCTGCAGGAAACATATTCCTTCAGAGCGACATTGTTCACACACTCGCACGCGGCTACACACACACACAGACTTCAGTACAGATGGGGTTAATGAACGCATGCGGCGCTCCTGCACTGCACTGCACGTCAATGAGTGGCTGCTAGTGGATGGAGCAAATGCAAATATCTGTGTGTGTGTGTGTGTGTGTGTGTGTTCGGTTCCTCAGTGCCGGAACCCGGACTCCTGTTCCTCCAGCCTGAGCGCAACATAAGGGACGATCAGTGTGTGCGCGTGTGTGTGTGCGCGTGTGCCATACTTAGCCACCAATATGCTCCACATCACCAAACTGACTCATTCTCTGTCCCTCTCTCAGTCTTTTCCCTCCATCTCTCTATCTCTCTCTAGCTTTGTCACACTTGGTCAATTACATGTATCAGAGAAAAAGGGAAATGGAAAAATACAATGAGGGGTTTATAAGGACTGACGTGGGTTGTTAAGGAACATGCATTCTTCCATGATATGGTTGAACGGTTTGATAAACATGCACTCAAGTTAGTCTTTCTGTTAGTATTGTGGGGATTTTCCATCCACCTAGTATTATGTAGTTAATCAAAGTAAATTAAATAGTTCCTTCTATTCCTAACCCCAACCTTAACGTAAGCAAATTCATTGGCTCTTTTAAGCTTATTCATTCATTTACTGTCTTATCTGACTATTCTACACAGCTGGTGCCTAGCCGGTGACACAGGGCACAAGAGAGGAACAGCCTCCGACAGAGCGCAAATATATCATACACACTCACACAGTAATAACATTAATTTACATTTACATTTACGGCATTTAGCAGACGCCCTTATCCAGAGCGACTTACAACTTATACAATCTTACAATCCAAGCAATTGTGGTTTAAGGGCATTGTTTAAGGGCCCAACTGTGGCAGCTTGGCAGCTTGGCAGAGGTGGGATTTGAACCCTGGGCCTTCTGGTCCAGAGGACCAGTGCCTTAACCACCAGGCTACCACAGACCCATTTAATTTAGCTCACACCTGTCTTTGTAATGTGGGAGGAAACTGGAGTACCCACAGAAAACCCAGACACTAGGAGAACATACAAAATACACTCAGACAGAGCTCAAGTCTTGATGCAACCAATGATCTTGGAGGTGTGAGTCAGCAGTGCTAGCCACTTTACCACCATACTGCTCCTGCAGATTATATATATGGATATAGAGAGATTTTTTTCTTTTGAACCAGTCAAATGTCATCACAAGGTGAAAATCTGATACCTTGTGATCTTCCTGCCCTCATGCTTCTGCTCCAGCAAGTAAAGTACAGGGGTACATGTGTAGTCCTGGCAGGACTAAAATAAACTCATACTCGTACATAACCCTGGACTTCCTTTACCAGGGAGTGTGGTGGGTCCTGGTCTATGAGCCTGTACCACCGAAAAGAGTCTATCAGGTTGTTAGCATCCAGTACCCCCCAGCAGTAGGTCAACTGGGACAAGACCCATATCTAATGACACAACCTCGCCACACCATGCCCATCATTAGCTCATTATTTCTGGAAAATTCTATTGTAACCAGGACATTTAATAAATATGTGAATCCTTCTCTAAACCACTGGAGGTTCTCTAAATTAGGAGGTTTTTGCCACTGCTCTATCGCATTTACTTGTTTACCTTGTTTACCCTTACTGGGAAAGCTGGGGCATAAATGTCAAACTATGAAGTAAAACCTTGACATCTTGCTCCTCTGTGATAGACTGTCAAATCACCTCATATACACAGCACCTGCATTCCAAGTACTGTTAATCCCTTTCTCAACCTACAAAACAAGGGTTTGATGTATGATGAATAAAACTGCCCCCTGAGCATTGTTATTAAAAAAAAAAGCTCTTCCAACTTGTAGCATTATTGCTGCCTCTGCATATTACAGCTTAAACAATGTAATAAAAACTTCACCAACACTAGAAGCTTTCAACGTCTTAAAAAGGTGATTATTATCAACTCTAACAGGTTCTTTAGGAGACCATTTGGTCATTCCAGTCAGCAAGCCATTGTCCCTTCAAGAGGGCAAAGTCTGCAGCATTTGGTTGTGTATGTGTGTGTGTGTGTGTGAGAGAGAGAGAGTGATGATACTACCACCACTATGTTTTAAAGTGATGTTTTTCCTTCTCCAGACATAATGCTTCACATTTAAACCAGCTAATTGGTTTTCTCCTAATATGTCAGTCTTCTCCCAATCTGCGCCAGAACTTTTTTATAAAATTATTTATGGTCTTTGCGTGTTCACACCATTAGTTTAGGGAGGCTGTTTGGCAATTCCACTCATGCAAGATCGATCGCAGGTGTCCCTGTGGTGCAGTGGCCGTCGCTCTTACCGCTCCAAGATCCCCAAACTCTGACAAGTGTGACTGTGTGTATGAGTGTGTGTGTGTGCCATACAATGGATTGGCACCCTGTTGTTCCTACCTTGCATCGCTAGGCACAGCGACAGTGACTAGGATTAGGCAGATGAGAAACTGAATGAATAAATAAAGATGGACCACAGCTTTTAGCTGTAAGTGTCCCATCAAGAAAGGAGTGTTGCAGCGTTCGGCTGTGGTCGTGTGTATGGGTGTGAATTCTGGTCAATTAAAGACAAAAGCACTTGGCACTCCATGCCTCTTATACCAGAAAAGCGAACTCAAATTAGAGCTCGTTCAGCCTGATAGTAAAGACACTATCCCAGAATTTGTCTTTTTCAAATCGTTGAACTTCTGTGTTGTTTTTGCTCCCTAAATATGTCTCTAGCAGCTCTATCTCTTGTTCAAGGTTCTGCATTTCCTCCCTTTAACTGCTGATGCACGTGCACTGTACTGCTGACCAAAGGCTTTTTTGTGAGCGTTCCACACTTTCCGCCATGAAATTAGGTAACAAACTTCGCTTTCCCTTTCTCCTTTGCTCCCTCCAACTTCCTAAAAGCATCATAATTGAAATAAACTTATGTTCCATGCAGTAATTTTTATCTCAAGTTTTTTTTTTCTTAAATGTATCTCAAATTAACCACCGTGTAGAAGATGAAGACTGTGAAAAACTTCCAGGGGCACCTGTCATCACAACAGGCTTAAACCAGCAAAGGTAACAACACAAAAATACAAACCTTACTAGAAAGTGCCTTATGAGAAAAACACAACAGATGGCAAGACATAACAAGTGCTGTTAACAAGAACATCATGATGACCTGGTGCCAATTCAGGCAATTGAGAGAGATGAGCTTGAACAACTTTTAAATTCTTTAGAAAAGATAATAAGGCGTAAAGTGGCATACGCTGGCAAAAAAACAACAACATAAAGACAGGCAAAGTATGGTCTAATAATCGTTATTGACAAAATTATGGAAAATATCATATACCCCTAGGTAATATACTTTGTTTCTGCATGTGAAGTGTGCATCCCTAATATGACAATTGTGGAATGAACCGTGTCTACTTATTTGCTATTTTTCAGTTCTTTTTTCTAGTTTGAATTTGAGCCACCTTGCTTCCAGTTGGGTCATCAGGTTGCTTATTTACACATTTTTAACCGAGATCGCATAATTTTTACACCAGTTAACTTTTGTTGATGATAAAATCCCAAAGAAATGTAAAAATATGAAAATATCCACATATGCTGACCACTGAATAGAAGTCGTCAGCATAAGAGGATAAACTCAAAGAGAATTGTGACAGCTCGGCATTAAAAAAAAAACCCTGGTTCTCTCACGACGATGTTTCAGTTACTATAAAGTATAGCTTTTTCAAAACGGAACAACCCTGTCTGATCCCTTTGTACATGTATACTTTGAAAGGAGCACATAAATCACCATTAACTTTAAGTACAATGTCACTGTAAAGAACCATGTTCATGACTACAAAGCCAAAACGTATTTAAAAACCTTCCACATGCATTCAGCTTAGTCAAGGACTTTTCAAACCTAAGAAAATGAAACCAGACTTTTAAGTTCAATAGCCTGCAGATATCCAGAATGTCACAAATGAGACATATGTTGACAAATACTGACATGTCAGACAGCCTGCTTCATCACCTTTCCCAGTCTTGAGGCTGATGTTTTTGCAAGTGATGTAGTCTAAGCAAAATACGGCATCAGTGTATCTTAGCTTTGTTATGTCTATGTCTATATTAGGCAAATGTCTTTAACAGCTTTAGTGGCACTTTTGTATCCTAAACAATGTGATGTAGCGCATCCAACACACCCTGCCCTAACATGGACCAGAAAGAACTCAATCACGCCTCAGTCGATACCAGGTAATAACCTATTCTCCATACCCTGAAGTGCAGCATATAGTGTGTGTGTGTGTGTGTGTGTGTGTGTGCGCGTGTGTGAGAGAGAGAGAGAGAGAGAGAGAGCGCAAGAGAGAAAGAGAGAGAGAGAGAGAGAGAGACAGCGAGAGAAAGAGAGAGAGAAAGATCTAATTAATAATTAATAGTCATGAATAAATCAAATGAATGTAATACAATAATAATATTTATCAACAAATACATGACTTAATTGGAATATATAGACATAAAATAAGTGACAATAAAGTGAACATTTATAGCCATTAAGGTGAATGCAGTTTCGGCACTGGGAATGGGAAGAGGACCCCAACTCTGAGGGGGTGTCTGAAATCGCACCTATAATATAATATAATGTAGTGTAATATAATGTAATGTAATATTATATAATATAATGTGTTTGGATACATTAAGGAGCATTATCATCGATCTAGTTGGAAGATCACACCATCGAGTGTTCTCTATATGGTGCTTGGGTGATTTGGGGGTGGACACTTGGACACTTACTTCTGTGAGATCCTGTAGTTTGGCCAATTCAGATATATGTAATATTGGATGATTTACCTTAATAAATAACTTACCAATTATATTTTGTCTTATTTGTTACATCCTTTCAGTTTTTTTGTAGATGTTTGATGGTGTTATCAAGTCTTTGCAGAAACATAGAACATTTTAAAGGGTTCACAAACCATTGAGTACCAATGTGCATTACCTTTTTTTAATATTGCACTGGATCACTTGTTTCTGCTTTGCTAATACAAAGAGTTTTACTCTTTATAGTCCCTGGTCTTAGGTTTAGGGCAATTTTAATTCCACTTATTAAAAAGTAATTAAGGAAAGCATTGCTGATAATAAAAACCAATTCAATATAAAATAGTATAAAGTATGCCATTGAATTTAACTTTTAATTCTAAGCTTAGTCAAGATTGCCTTCAGGCAAAAAAAATCAGCATTCTCTAGGTTCATGAATGTTCCATCATTCCTGAAATGTTTATCATCATGACTATACTACTAACTACATATGGCTATGCTGTCCTTGAAATACTTCTCAACATATACAGTCTTGAGGGTTTAGCAATTTGCTCAAAATGTACTCATTTCTTCAGCTGTGTACAGTCCACTAAATCTAAATTTTTTTGTGAGCACACAAACAGTATTATATCCATCACTGTCTGATGCAATGTTATCCACATCACATCCATTTAATGTGGCATGTACCATTATCCTGACTGGGTTTTTTGCCTTTCATTTGCCAACAAAATTCACCAGAAACCTCTAGCGCTGATGTCCTAACTGTTACGAGATGTGGTGGTTTTTGGTAGGACCCAACAATGTGGGATAGACGAAATCCCACGGCGTATAATAATAATGGGGAAATTATATAAAGGAACTAAAAGGGAATTAAGAGCGGAGCAAAAGGCTCCTAAACACAAAACACCAAAAGGATGAAATGGCACGCTGCTGTGTTGCGTCCCGGCTGGGAGCAACGCACGAACTGATCGCGAGAGGGTGCCGAAGCGGCAATGGGGTAAGCATGCAGAGAGCACAATTTGGGATGTCTCCCAAGTGGCGAGGCACGGCGCAAGTCCAAGCACCAGAGGGCGAAGGTAAGCTCGAACGCACATGTAGCACGAGAAAGCCATGCCGGATGCCGGGGCGCATATAACTCAAACGGTGGCCACTATAGCCGGGGCGTGTCTCATTACGAGAGGGCAGCTGACTAGAGTGAGGCTCAAGAGAGCGCAGAGGGCGCCGGAACTCCCGCGAAGCTAAGAGTTTAGACTAAGAGCTCTTCTATAGACTAATCCTGAATTCCACTTTAATGCATGTAGGTTTTTTTAAACTCTCCAAACTTCCCCACAGGACTAGCACAGATCAGAGACTATGTGGGTGGTGGATCGTTCTCAGCACGAAAGTGACACTAATGTGGTGGTGTGTTAGTGTGTGTTGTGTTCTTACAAGTGAATCAGACACAGCAGTACTGCTGGAGTTTTTAAACACCTCAGTATCACTGCGGGACTGAAAATAGTCCATCAACCAAAAATGTCCAGCCGCCAGCATTCGGTGAGCCTTCATGAAATTAGAGGATGTCTAACATAAATTGTGCAAAAACAGATGAGCTACTGTCTCTGACTTTACACCTACAGGCTGGAATGGGAATAATCCAACACCCAAATACAAACCGGATTCCAAAAAAGTTGGGACACTAAACAAATTGTGAATAAAAACTGAATGCAATGATGTGGAG